>JAPTOF010000013.1:14790000-14875000 GCA_028554755.1 Cordia subcordata
GTTGGTTGATCGGCCAGGTTGTCTGGCATGCACTTGGTCCTTTTTGACTAGGCCGGACGCCTTAGCCGGTCAACCGGCGAGGGGGTCCAGGTTTTATCTTCACTTTTTATTTTGGCCGGGCGACCCACCCAGGTTAGCGGGTCAACCGGCTAGGGGGTCCGGCCACTCCAAAAACTGAAGTAAAGCCAAACTTTTGTAAAAATTCTTTTAAGTGCAATTTTCACAACTCCAAATTATTTTGGAATATTTTGTAAATATATTTTATGACTTGAAACACCCCAAAAACACAATTTCATTCAATGTGTGCATTCAAACTCATTTGTGCTTATATGAAATTTAACGTGCAAGAGTTCAAAAATTATTTGATCAATGAAGAAGAAAGTTTGAGCTAAACATATGCAATATTAAGGCATTTCACAAAAGAGCAAGAAAAGAACACCCAGTACTCCTTATGACATCTCTTCTCCTCCTTATGACTTCTCATCTTCTTGTTCTTCAAATAATGCATTTAGCACTTCTTCTTCCATCTTTCAAAGCATCTTCTTACACTTATTATCTCAAAATGCTTTTAGTCAAATAATGCATATAAATTTTTATCATCAAAACAAATAACAAATATTTAGCCAGCAATCTCCCCCTTTTTGATGATGACAAATTTTCAAAATATGAGCAAAGGTACTCCCCCTAAATATATGCATTTCTTCAAATAAAACGTATTTGGAAAAATTCGAATTCTTATCAGTTTTACAATACGCATATTTTGATGGTATTCATGCAAATCAATATGCAAATAAAATTTCTCCTTCTCATGCAAATCAATATGCAAATAATAATTTCTCCTTCTCCTTTTCTTCTTTGCTCCCTTTTTGCTTGTTTCTTTCTCCCCCTTTTGACATCATCAAAAGAATGTACAGAAAGAGAATGAAAATAGAAGAAAAAATCACATGAATAGGCAAGAAAAGTGACATCATCACATGAAAAAATCATGAAAAGAAAAGTGAACAAAACAATATGATTAGTCAAGAGAAGTAACTAAGAGTGAATTAAAAATGTTTTTTAAGACTAAAAACGAGTTTTTTTGAATATAAAAATCAGGGTGCTGGATCATGGTGATCTTTGAAGTACTTCTTCATGTCGGAATGCATACTGACCACTTCGGAATCAATGTGCTCTCGCCAGAGAGTAAGCTCATTCCATTGGTTTGTCATTCTAGGTCTCATTTCGCCCATTCTTGTGTTTAATGCTTGCAGCTGTGAAAGAATCTGAGCAAACATAGATGGGCCTTCTTGTTGAACCATTGACCTAGACCCTGCGCCTCATTGAATCTCAGCATGGCGTTGCTCATTAATGTGCCCTTGTGCTCTCGATTCTCTCATTACTCACCTTAGAGTAGCTTCCTCAGTATCTTCCTCTTCTTCAGAGGTACTAACAGTGATAGGTATTGTTCCTGGAATGCCTTTGTCAGCTTCTCCCTCAAGTTCAGTCCCTATATCTTCATCTAGTGTGATGTCGATCCCCTCAAGTATATCATCAAGTTTTTGAGCGTCAGGACCATATACAGGATCAGTGAAAGTAGTGCCCTTCTTAATTCTATTCTTGATTACCGCCTGAATGTTTTGAGGCAAGTTTTTGAAGGTTTCTCTGTTGATAGCCTCCCCATTATACCAGTAAATGCCCATGAAATTCATATATAACATATCAAATTTCCACGTAAACTCTCTGTATGGAGCATTCGAAGAGACTCTAAAGTGTGAAAAGATATGCATCAATGCCATACCATATCCGGGTGTAGTAGTTTTTCCTCCTCCCTTTCCACTAATATGCAGCATATGTTGAAGAATTAGGAAAGGCAAAGCTATTTTCTTTTTCTGCCCAAGGCTATAGTAGATATAAGCATCCATAACCGGGATTTTTCCATTATTGATATTCCTAGAGAGAATTACTTCACTCATGATTTTGAAGGCAATTCTCATATTGTAATTGACATCCTTCAATAATGGAAGAATCAAATCTGGATTCTTAGGTCCTACATCCTTCCACATGTATTTTATAACTTCCCCCGGAATACCAATCTTCTTGATTCCTTTCGGCCAACCTTGACTATTGTAATGTCCTTCTTCATCAATAGGTATATGAAAGATTTCATGCAAAGTTTCCTCCTTAAGCACAAAATTCACCCCACATATAGTAGAAGATAACTCAAGTTTTGGACTTCTACTATGTATCTCAAGATTTTCATAGAATTCTATTACCAATTTATCATGCACATCACAATGTAGATGCAGAAACATAAACCAATCATCAAATAATGGCAAGACATTGGTGCTAGCAAAATATGAGTCAATGATATATTTACCGTACAAAATTGATTGCTTGCCTTGAATCTTTGATACCGGAGGTGGTGGTGGTGGAAGAGAATGTGTTCTTTCTCTCTTTCCTTTTCTTCCATGTTCTTGACCCCTTGTCCTTAAATTCACCATGATCTTGCATTGTTTTTTGAGAATTGAACCGGTGAAAACTTGCTTTTTGAAGTGGGTAATCAAGATATGAAAGGAATTTTTGAAAAACTTGAATGAAAGTTGAAGAATTTGGAATGGGTTTGAGAGAATTTTGTGCCTAGGGTAAAAAAATTTAGGAGAATTGAATTGAATTTGGGGTTAAAACCCCCAATTTTAACCCTGCTCGCGTTCAGCCTGTCGATCGACTGTCGGGGGGGCTCGACCGGCTAGGTCGACTGGCCGGATCAAAGAGCACAATAGAAAATACCTTTTAGCCGGACACCTTCCAGCTTTAGCCGGTCGACCGGCCGGGTCAGAAAGTGCACAAATACGTATTTTTTCATGCCCAAGCCACTAAAACACATATTTATTAATTTTAACCACATTTTATCATTCCAATTTCTCTTATAACCTTGCATAATTAATCCTCATGCAATGGTTTAGTAAAACTATCAACAGCTTGGTGCAAAGTGTCAACAAATTCAAGTATGATATCACCTTTTTATACATGATCTCTAATGAAATGGTGCCTAATCTCAATATGCTTAGTTCTTGAATGTTGAATTGGATTTTTTGTGAGATTAATTGCACTTGTATTATCACAATATATTGGAACATGATCATATTGCAATTCGTAATCAAGTAAATTTTGTTTCATCCATAGAATTTGAGCTACACAACTACCAACTGCTATGTATTCTGCTTCGGTAGTAGAAATAGCAACACTGTTTTGTTTCCTACAGGACCAAGATATTAAGGAGCGTCCTAGGAATTGACATGTTCCACTAGTACTCTTACGGTCTACTTTGCAACCAACATAGTCAGCATCAGAGAATCCATACAAGTCGAATGATGTTCCTTTTGCATACCAAAGTCCTAGATTAATTGTTCCCTTAAGATATCTAATGATTCTTTTTATAGCAATTAAGTAAGTTTCCTTAGGGTTAGATTGAAATCTAGCACATAAGCACACTACAAACATGATATCAGGTCTAGAGACAGTTAAATATAATAGGCTACCAATCATACCTCTGTATTTCTTTTCATCTACAGATTTGCCTTTTTCATTCTTATCCAGCTTTGTTGAGGGGCTCATGGGAGTTCCAATCTCCTTTGCATCTTCAAGTCCAAATTTTTTGATAATTTCTTTGGTGTATTTGGTTTGATTTATGAAGATCCCCTCTTTCGCTTGTTTGATTTGTAGTCCAAGAAAGAAAGTTAGCTCTCCCATCATGCTCATCTCGAACTTCTTGTGCATACATTTTGGAAAGCTCTCACATAAAGATATATTAGTAGCACCAAAAATTATATCATCCACATAGATTTGGACCAGTAGAATGTCATTCCTTTATCTTTTAATAAACAAGGTTGAATCAAGTTTTCCTCTTTCAAAGTTATTTTCCACAAGAAATCCACTGAGTCTTTCATACCAAGCTCTAGGAGCTTGTTTTAAACCATATAATGCCTTTTCTAGTTTAAAAACATGATTAGGAAAACACGAATCTTCAAAATCGGGGAGTTGTTCAACATAAACTTCTTCTTCAATGAATCTATTTAAAAAAGCACTTTTCACATCCATTTGATAAAGTTTGAAATCAATGTGACAAGCAAATGCAAGTAACATACGAATAGATTCTAGTCTTGCTACGGGAGCATAAGTTTCATCATAATCAATTCCTTCTTCTTAATTGTATCCTTGTGCTACTAGTCTAGCCTTGTTCTTAGTTACAGTTCCGGCTTCATCTAGTTTGTTTCTAAATACCCATTTTGTTCCTATTACCGGTCTATCTTTAGGCCTTTCAACTAGCTTCCATACTTTATTTCTATCAAATTGATTAAGTCCTTCTTGCATGACAATTATCTACTTTTCATCAAGTAAAGGTTCTTTCACATTCTTGGGTTCAATATGAGAAATAAATGCATGATGCTCACAAAAAGTATTAATATTACGCCTAGTTCTTACACCTTCATTTGGATCACCGAGGATAAGATCTTGAGGATGATTTCTTACGAACTTTCAACTCTTTGGTAGGTCTTCATGAGGTTCTTTTGTTTCAACGTGTCCTTTGCTTGAACTTTGTCCTTTTTCCTCATTGACTTGAGTCCTTCTTTCTTGATGTTTTTCTTCTTGCTTTTCATCTTCTTGTTTTGTTGATTTTTTTTTTGTATTTTGGATTTTGATCCTCAAGTGTTGTCTTTTCCAAAAGATAACCATATCATCAATTTCCTTTCTCAACTCAAATGGATTAGTCTCATCAAATGTAACATGTATTGATTCTTTCACAATAAGAGTTCTTTTATTATATACCCTATATGCTTTGCTCTTTGTGGAATAACCTAAAAATATTCCTCATCTGATATAGCATCAAATTTCCTTAAGTGGTCCTTAGTATTTAGAATAAAACATTTACAGCCAAATATTTTGAAGTATGATATTTTCGGTGTTTTACCATGCCATAATTCATATGAAGTTTTATTTAAGATAGGTCTAATCAATACTCTATTTTGTACATAGCATGCGGTATTTATTGCTTCACTCCAAAAATATGTTGGCAAGTTGTGTTCTTTTAGCATAGTGCCATTTCCTGTAGTGTACGATTCTTCCTCTCTACTACCCTATTTTGTTAAGGAGTACGAGGGGCCGAAAAGTTGTGTTCAATGCCATGTTCATCACAAAAGTTCATGAAAGAAGTGTTCACATATTCGACACCATTATCACTTCGGATGCAAGTTATAAAATAGCCTTTCTCATTTTGCACTTTTCTACACAATCTTGCAAATTCATTGAATGCATCATTTTTATGTGCAAGAAACATGACCTATGTAAATCTAGTGTAATCATCTACTACAACAAATGTATATCTAGATCCTCCTAAGCTTGCCACATCAATAGGTCCAAACAAATCCATATGTAATAGTTGTAATGCTCTATTTGTTGATACTTTATTTAAGGATTTGAAGGATGTCTTATATTGTTTACCTAGTTGGCAAGTATTACAAATTTTGTCTTTTTCAAATTTTATCTTTGGTAAGTCTCTAACTAAATCATGCTTAGACAAATCATTCAATAAGCTCATGCTAACATGTCTTAATCTTCTATGCCACAACCATGCATTATCATGCATAATGGATAAGCATTTAACATGTTGACATATAAGTTGGTCAATTTCAACGGTGTAAATATTTTCATTTCTCTTAGCTACAAATAATATATAATCATTTTCACACTCATAGACAATGCATCTAGAAGATTGAAAAACTACTTTGTGACCTTTGTCACACAATTGGATACTACTAAGTAAATTAAATTTTAAACCTTCTACAAGTAAGAAATTATGTATAGCAAGAGAGTTTTCGTTACCGATGCTTCCTTTTCCAATAATTTTTCCTTTGCCACTGTCCCCAACGGTAACGTCTCCTCCTTTTATCCTTTTTAATTTGTAGAAGAGTGACGAGTTCCCTGTCATGTGCTTGGGACAACCAGTATCCAAGATCCATTTTATTTTGCTTGATTTGCTTTCAATGGATACCTACACACATGAAATTCAAATGCAATTCTTTATTTTGGGGTCCCCAACACCTTGGGTCCTTGGCGTTAGTTTCAAATTTTGTTTTTGACCATCCATTTTGGTCTTTGCCAATTTGGAACATATGATCCTCTATCACGAAGTTTCTTGTAGTATCAATAGTGGATACATGTCCTTTCTTTTCATAATAGGTACGCATGATATTTGATTTTGGTGAAAAGGAGGATGTAGAGGCGGAAGCCTTGACAAAGTAAGTTTTGAAATATTTTTGATTAATACTAGGTTTGTATCCAATACCACTCTTATCAAAAGACATTTTTTGACTACCAAGGAGTTTTTCAAAATTTTCTTTGCCATTTGTAAATTTTTGAATAATTTCATTCAAATCCATATTCTTCTTTTTCAAGTCTTTAACTTCTTTTTCAATCTTCACAAAATCTTCGGCATATGAATCATTTTCTTTTTTGGAGATTTCTATCTTTTCCAAAAGAGAGACATTTTCCTTTTTCAAAATTTCTTTTTTGTCAAGAACAAGTTTCAATCTCCTATGCATTTGCTTGTTTTTTGCCAAAGCTAAAGATAAATCATCATGTAATTTATCAAATGCATCTTTTAATTCATCAAAGCTATATTCCTCTTCCTCTTCTTCACTCGATGAATAATATATAGACAGAGAAGGTGAAGATGGTACCTCATCCTCATTGGCCATAAGGCAAAAGGTGGCTACTTTATGTTGCTCTTCCTCATCTTCGTCACTTTCGGAGAAGTCTCATGTGGCTTTAAGCGCCTTCCCTTCTTTCTTCTTTGAAAGTATTGGACAATTTGCTTTTATGTGTCCCGGCTTGTTGTAAGTAAAGCACTTCAATTTGTCTCCTTTTGCATCTTTTGTCCTCTTGAAATCTTTGCCTTCTTTTCCTTTCTTCTTCCAATTTGTATTGCTTAAAGATGCCCCTTTCCTCATCTTTCTAAATTTCATAAATCTTTTGAAATTTCGGGCAAGAAGTGCAATCTCTTCGTCTTCCGGGTCCTCATCTTCACTTGATGGGTATTTTGATGCAACAAGGGCAATGGACTTCTTTGCGTTCTTCTCTTCTTCTTCGTGGTCCTTTATTTCAAGCTCATGAGTCATGAGTGATCCAATGAGCTCATTGAGCTCCAAGGTATTCAAATCCTTGGCTTCCTTTATGGTCGTGACTTTTGGTTGCCATGATGATGGCAAGCTCCTTAACACTTTCCTTACTTTCTCTACATTAGAATAATCCTTTCCAAATGCTTTCAAACCATTAGTAATCTCAACAAATCTAGAAAACATTTGCTCGACTTTTTCATTTGGAAGCATTTTAAATATTTCGTATCTATGTAGAAGCAAAGCAATTCTAGAGTCTTTTACTTGGCTAGTTCCTTCATAAGTTACTTCTAATTGGTCCCAAAGTTCTTTAGCCGAAGTACACCCCATTACTCTAGCAAATTCGATTGCATTCATAGCATTGAATAAATAATGTAATGCCTTTTGATTTAACTCAAATAATTTAATATCTTCATCATTCCATTCATTTTCGGGTTTTGGTATTCTTCTATCACCTTCTAATTTTATAGGTAAGGTAGGCCCATTTTCTATGATTTTCCAAGCTTTGTAATCATGTGATTGAATAAATACTTTCATTCTCATATTCCAAAATGCATAGTTTGTGCCATCAAAGGGGGTGCTTGTTTGATCAAAATTCCCTCCATATTTGCTAAGATTCTACTAGGTGTTAAACTATAGGTAGAACCCTAGCTCTGATACCAATTGTGGGTGCAAATATCTTAAGAGAGGGGGGTGAATTCAGATATAATTACTACAATTTTGTTTTAAAAAATTTACAGGAAATCAATAATTTCTTTCAAGCAATATATCAAACACAATAAAGTCAATAAAGACAAGTATGGAAATAGGAGTATAAGGAGATGAGAGACAAACGATTTAAGGTGGTTTGGCCAAGCCTACATCCACCGCCCAAGGAAGCTCCCCTTAGGTCTTCAACAATCTTCACTATAATGTTTCTTCAAATCTTGGTGAAGCACAAAACAAGTTTATACACCTCTTTGAAGCCCAACTTCAAAAACCCAAAAGAACCTCTCTTTAGGATTTCCCCACACTTTACAAGCTTCAAAGAATTTGATCTCACAAGATTTTAGCTCTCAAAGTGTGTATATATTCAAGGAATGAAAAAAGGATAGAATCTAAAATTTTTCTCCAAGAAGAAGATATAGCAAATGAATAAGCTCTTGAAAGCTCAAATATATTGCAAGAATGGCTTAAAAGCTTGATTGAATGATTATAACAATTTTGCACACTTCACTTGACTTGCTTTGAATGTTTATTGAATGTGTATTTAAAGAGATTTGGGAGTTAGGGATTTAGTAGGTGAAAAAATGAAGAGGAAATAAGCCAGAACGGTAATAAACGGCTAGTGCATTTATTACAGTAGCCCGTTCAGCCGGTCGTCCGGCTTGCACTTGATCCTCTCTGACTAGGTCGGACGCCTTAACTGGTCAACCAACTAGGGGGTCCGGCTTTTACCTTCATTTTCTGTTTTGGCCGGGCGACCCACCCAGGTCAACCGGTCGACTGGCTGGGGGGTCCGGCCACTCCAGAAATTGAAGTAAAGCCAAACTTTTGCAAAAATTCTTTTAAGTGCAATTTTCACAACTCCAAATCATTTTGGAATATATTGTAAATATATTTTAATACTTGAAACACCCCAAAAACACAATTTCAGTCGATGTGTGCATTCAAACTCATTTGTGCTTATATGAAATTTAACGTGCAAGAGTTCAAAAATTATTTGATCAATGAAGAAGAAAGTTTGAGCCAAACATACGCAATATTAAGGCATTTCACAAAAGAGCAAGAAAAGAACGGCCGGCACCCCTTATGACATCTCTTCTCCTCTTTATGCCTTCTCATCTTCTTGTTCTTCAAATAATGCGTTTAGCACTTCTTCTTCCATCTTTCAAAGCATCTTCTTACACTTATTATCTCAAAATTCTTTTAGTCAAATAATGCATATAAATTTTCATCATCAAAACAAATAACAAATATTTAGCCAATAGATATGATTGAAATTATTATAAAGAGATATCACTTAATTATATTAATACTGAAAAGAGTAGAACTGACAAGAGAAATTGATCTTCTGATCAAGAGATGAATATCTATGGCAGGGTGTTACGAAATTATTAAATTATTATAGATATTTATCTTTGAGCCAGTTATTATTATTCAAAAATACATATTAGTCCTAGAAGTAAAGGAAATTATTTTTGAGAAAGTTTACTTTGACAAAGATTGGATTTTTGCTATTTATTTTTTATTTTAGATTAGCATTGAAAGAATTTCCTTATCTGAAAGAATTCCTATGTTAGATTTTTTTCTATGAATCCTCCAAGGAACTACGTAAGAATTAACTCAAGCTTTTATTTATTATTTTTCCAGCAAATATTTTTCTTTCTTCTAGGCGTTTAATTGCTAGATTTTTATTCTAGTTAGGGTTAATTCGAAGTTTATGGTTCTATAAAATTTGTGAGAAATAATTGATTTTCTCCTTTCACTTTATTTTGATATTAATATGTTTTATGATTTAAGAATTAATATTATCTTTTGATTGTTCAATCTGCATTTAGTTGTTCAATTGTTTGATAATAGGGTGCCAAATAGCAAATTAGATAGTTAATCTAATTAATCTAATTAAGTGGTGAATTGGGTTTCCTAGGAAAACATATAATCTAATTGAGCACTTATTGCGAGAGAATTGACTTTCAGAATCAGGTCCTTCTAGAGCTACAGTACTGCCTTTAGATAGACCCTGTAGATATCTTTAGGGGTTAGACCGTCTAATAGGTAAGATGATAGTGGAGAAAATTGTAAGAGGTTCGAACTATTATCAACATTGAAAGGAAGAATTAGGTTGTTAGACCATGCCAATGACCATAACTAGTTTATCAAAATAGACAAAAGTTATCTTTGGATCTAGGATCAAATTTGTAGGCCTAAACGGAGATTTACACCCTAGGCTAGGTCATTAAACTATTTAATCTCTCTTTTAATTATCTTGCTTTATGTTTAATTTATTGTTAGTTCTCTAGTTTTTTATTTATTGTTTATTTAATTTTAATTGTGAACCCCCCTTTTCTTGTATTTCACTTTTTCTTCTGTCTTGTATAAAAATTATATTTTATAAACCAATTCTTGTGGGTTCGACCCTTCTCACTGCTATCACAAATTATGAAGTAAGAGTAGGTATTTTATTTTTGGTAGATTCGGCACCCATCAAATTTTAGCGCCGTTGTCCAGAACCCATGCTAACATTTTCTTTTTATGACCAGGCGTAAGCACACAACTGAACTGCTATTTGATCCAAAATTGAAAAGACTACGAAAAGCTTGAGAAAAGAAGCAAAAGCGTGAAAGAAGAGAGCAGAACAAGCTAGCATATTACAAAATCAATCAAGGGAGTCCAAAAACAAAGAAAGAATGGCTGAAAACAATCAAACATTGCAAGAACTAGCTGCTAGCCCCTTGAATCAACAGCAACTTTATATAACATATTCGGCACTTAATGTGGATTTCGAGTTGAAATCGGACCTAATTCATCTTTTGCCTACTTTTTGGGGGTTGGAGAATGAGGACCTATACAAGCACTTGAAGGAATTCGATATTGTTTGTTCGAGTATGAGGCCTAATGGATTGACTGAGCACCAAATTAAACTGAGAGCATTCTCTTTTTCTTTGGTAGATATAGCGATAGATTGGTTTTTCTACCCATTATCCAGTTCTATTACCACTTGGACCAAGATAGTAAGAGCTTTTCTAGATGAGTTTTTCCTTGCCTCAAGAGTAGCTCTGATAAGAAGGGGGATATGTGTTATCAAGCGAAAAGAGTTTGAGTCACTTTATGATTACTGGGAGAGGTTCAAGTGATTATGCTCAAGTTTCCCTCAACATGTAGTGCCTGAGCAATCTTTGATTCAATACTTTTATGAAGTCTTGTTACCCATAGAACAAAGGATTATGGATGCTACTAGTGGAGGAACGATCATGAATAAAACACCAGAAGCCACTAAAGACCTTATCTCTATCGTGGCTACAAATTTTCAAAATTTAGGAATAGACAAGAACCAAGGAGGGTAAACAAGTGTAAGTGTCTCATCTTTTGATTCAAAAATCACACAATTAACCTCTTTGGTACAGAGTTTAGTAGCAAGTGGAGTTCTCAAGGTGTGTGGAATTTATTCAATGGCTGGTCATCCTATGCATATATGCCTAATGCTTCAAGAAGAAAATTTGAAGCAAGCCAATGCCTTAGGAGTATTCCCAGGTTCGCCATAAAGGAGGTATGACCCATATTCAAACACATGTAATCTGGGTTGAAGGAACCATCCAAACTTGAGTTATGGAGCGAGGCCAACAAATCCACATCAATTCTAGCTGCGACTAATACGTTATCTCGCGACACAAGCCAAAATAGCCCGCAAACGCACGGGTCGTGTGTAGTACAGTATGTGTGAGTGTGGGGTCGAATCCACGGGGAGGCCTAACGTGTATGGTGTTCTAAGCTATGCGTGTCCTAAAAGCTATGTGTTGGGACCTAAATTACACCTTTTTTTGGTGATTTTTGGTTTAAAAGGAGATCGGAAAAGTCAAGCTAAACTAAGGATAAGGAAATAAAAGATGTATGCGTGTGAAGGGGGAATCAAGTGATCTAACGGGATTCAAACGTCAGAAATGGGAGACTAAGGTGATTACGTCTTGTTTATGGTGATTACTACGTCTTTCTAGGGTTACTTGACAGATTATACTAAGTGCTCTAATCTAGACCTATAATTAGCCTCCTAATTGGTATCCTAAGCCTTAGTGCGGGTCCGTCCCTAGGTGGTGATACCTAACAGTACGGTGTGGTCTTTATGACTTAGGAATTAGGGCTAGCCAATAAGATTCTAGGTAAGTGTAGATTGATCTGACCCTAGCACTTAGTCCTCTAATTAGCTCCCCAATCTGGCCCTAGGACTCGGTGCAAGCTGGTCCCTAAGCTTCGCCCCACTTAGAGCTACGGCGTGGTCCTTATAAACCTAGGGTGTTAGGGTGGACTAACTAGCCTTCCTAAATGAACTAAGGTCAACTATCCAGACTCCTATTGGCTAGATTTAAAGCCAAAGGGGACTCGACCTAGGCTAGTTACAAGTCTTGCACCATCGATCGCATCACAATCGCGGATATTAATGTTTAAGTGCAAAGCAAACACATCTAGGGTATGGCATTCGAGAATATTCCAGAATATTCTACTATTAAACACATAGACATGCTTAGATTACACCAATTTAAGCTATAGCACCCAACATGTATGAAATAGAAGCTATTCATGCTATTAAGTATGTGAACACATACATAGACATGTATATAAACATACCCTTTTCATGTAATCATTACACAAACACATAGACATGCTGGCATAATGATTTAGAGATGGTTAATAGCATAATAGACTTCAATATACATATGCTACATCATTGAGGCATTTCAACAAACACATAGATATATATATGTGAAATAGCCCTTGAAGCCCTAAGCATAAAGCATATATACATAAATCCATCAAGTTACCATTAATAAAAAGTAGCAATCAATCCATAAATACAAGAATAATCACCCTACATAGCTCTAATCAAACATAATTAGACTTAGGATAAAAGAGAGATACCCTTGTATCCATAGCTAAGCTTTACAATCCATGAGCTGTGCCCCAAATCCTAGTGTTTGATCCTCTTGGATCCTTGATTCCAAGTGTTAAATGTGTTTAGAAGTGACTGTGTAAGATGATTTTTGGTGGATTTTAGGTTTTAGGAAATGGGTGTTTGATTTGGGTGTTGTTCTCCTTCAAAAAGTGCTGAAAAGTGGCTTAAATAGAGCTTTCAACGCGTCCAGCCGGGGGCCCAACCGGCTTTGGGCCTAAGTCATTCAGTCAAAATTGGCCCAGATTCTGATCTGGCCGGTCGACCAGTTAGGTCGTCCGCCCTAGACAGAAGCTAATCGGTCTTGACAGTAAAATGATCATATCTTGCTCGTTTTAGCTCTGATTCGTGCACCATTTTTTCTATGGCTTCGTATCGCCGTGGGGGATATCCCAAGCCATATTTTGCACCCTAAAACATGTCCAAAATTTGTCCATGTCCTTCTTAGGTTGCAAGCTTCGAAATTTGGCTCACGTTGCGTTCGATTTCGCCTCGATTGCTTATTCCTTCGCCCGGCCACTTCCAAATGCACTTTTCTTCGTTTCTTTATGTCCGTAACACCATTTTCTTTGTTCCACACTTCAAGCACTCTCAATTAAGCTCCAATTATCTTCCTAAATCACACCTAAAACAAGCAATAAAAGCGCATTAGTGTAGCATTTAAGTCTTAACTTCAACTATGAACATGTAAACCTTAATATGCACAATTATGACCTAAATGCTATATTAATACATTTAATGAAGCTCAAAACAAGTATATACATGCAATAGATAAACACACAAAACAAACACATCAACACCCCCAAACCTTCTCCTTGCTTAACCCCAAGCAAGCCCAATCCTAAGTTTACTTCTCAAGTCGATACAAAGGGTTGCCTAAGGAATTGACTCGCTATCACGGTTAGCTTAAGAAGTGTGAAGGGGGCATTCCTATTGTAGAGAGATCCTTAAGTCTCTTCGGATCCTCCCTCTACTCATAAAGGGCCTTGAACCTTGTAGAAAGTTCCCAAGTAGCCTAACCACCACGAGCCTAGGATTCTAACACACGCACTCAGGATGTTGAGATTTCGTGCCCCTTCAACTAACATGGCCTCCCTAACATGCACAAAGTCTTAAAGTCATGAAGAGAGGGAATATACAAACACAATGGCTTATTAAAAGCCTTATTCACATATCTACATAGAAGATAGCTTGTGCTAAGTTGACAATGTGTCACTTATGCACTTATTCACAAAACTTTTTGGTGCCTTTGGCTTTTTCTCTTTTTCACTTTTTTTTTTGATATTTTTGCATCTTTTTGCCTTTTTCAATTTTTTTGATTCTTTATGCTTTGTATTTTATTCACACAAAAAAAAAAAAGAAAAAAAAAGGCTTTGGCACATCAAAACGAACCAATCAAGGAAGGGCACTCATATCAACAACCCTTTTTCAACACTCTTTCCTACCAAGCTATGTGGTGGCTACAGGGTCACTCTTAAAGGTCCTCACTCCCTACAACTTCCAAGAGCATCCCCTCTAAGACCTAATTTTCAATCCACTCTATTCACTCCCCACAATGCAACTCATATTCACCAATTAATTGAGTCAACCACAATAGCCAACACGACAATCAACCAAGAAATAAACAACTCAAAATGCATAAAAATCAAAAAATTTAAACCATTTTAAAGCATATTATGCACATTTACCCTATACAAAGCATATAACGAGAAAACCAAACTCCCAAACCCCCAAACCTAAACGTTGCTTGTCCTCAAGCAAATAGAACAATACTATTCAACAAGCAAATCGGCAACACAAAGCAAGGGTGATGGGCACGAGGTAGATAAATAGGGAACAAATGGAGAAAGGATAGATACAACCTTGTGTTCTTTGAAGCTTTTCAATGCCAATGGATAATGATTCAACTACTAATCCCTATCTCTTAATAAATCATAAATACTCAAAGCACATGATTAGTATTATTTCCATGCAAGCTTGCATTGGCATCATCAAATGATAAACAAGGTGTATGAAGAATGGGAAATGATAGAAGTGAGGATCAACACTTGGGAGGGTGAAAAAAAAGAAAGCAAACGAAAAGAAAAACGAAAATCAAAGAACGATAATACTAAATGCAAATAAAAGAGAAGGAAAGGTAAGGAAAGCAAATAAAATATAAACATGTCAAGTCGCCTCCTAGCAGCTTTGGATTTAACGCCTCCAACCGGACGCTAGTGTTAGAGTAATACATATTTAAAATTACGAGGCACAAATTGCTAGATATTCAACCATGCACAAATAGTAGAGGGAAAAGGGTCATGTAACAGATGAAGGGGCAATGGATGTTCAATGCACCCCTTTTCAAGATCCCACCCCGAAACATTAAATGAGAATGTGTGCACAAGTGTGGAAGGTGTTATGTATAAGCGTGAAAGATCATGCCCCACTTGCTCTTTAACTAACCACCCTATGGCCTTCTTTTCATAATCAAGGGCTAGGAACACACCCTTCCCATGGGTCAAAAATAAGTCAAATGCATGCAACATGGGAAACGTGCTTTCTAACCCTAGAAAATGTTCTATGCATAAAGGCACAAATGTGAGCTCCAAAGAAAGAGACTCATCGGAATGGGAAAGGGGGGTTGGAACGACTCTCGGAGAAAGAAGGGCAAGGGTAAGGAATGATGAAGTACCACACTCTTCCTCTCCCCAAGATATAACATGTTCAAGCCTACGCTGCTCTAACTCCTCGTAAAGGGTGGATTCAATCCTTTAGGGCTCTATTTCCATCAATGAATCATCAAACATCCAAAGAGACCCATAGATCATTCTTCCAAGCACACCAATTTCTTTTTTATGTGTCTTCTTAGAGTTGCTATTCTCTTCAACATCATGATTCTTAACTCCAAGAGACTTATGATCTAAAACCTCTGAAATTGATGTCTTGTTTTCCCCAATGGATGACTTTAAACCTTCACTAGCTAAAGTCTCTTCAAATTCAATATTACATTCATCACTAGTGGGTGTCATCTCACCATCATACTCTTTATACGGGGTAGACACATATAGAGGGGGTAATGGGGACTCAAAGGATTCCAGGTCATGCAAACATGAATGCTCGAGGAAGGTATGTACCCTAGACTCCCTCAATAAGGACTCGAAATGCAAATGAGTGCTATGATCATGAGACTCAACCTCCAAGTGTGTGGAATGTGTGGGATAAGGAGAAAGAAAAGGCTCACGAGACTTAATGGAAGGCGTTAAAAGTTTAGGAGGATAAGGTAATACTTCCTCTAAAACATATCCATAAGAGTTATCAAGGCCAAATTATCATCAAGCTCATCCTCATCCTTACTACATAACATGAACTCTCCATCAATCTCTCTTTCTAATTGTCTCTCCATCGCATCATCTTTTGCACCCCTAGTCATCTTATCATTAGATCTCATCCCTATCCCTTCAACTCGCTCTAAGGGTATCTCAAAAGTCTCACTAATGAGATGTATACTCTCAGTCATTCTCTTCAAGTGCTTTCCTAGAGATTTGTATTCTCGCTGAAAACTCTCTAGTTCCTCTTGATTAGATTGGAGAAGAGATTGGGATTGCTCAAGAATTTGATCTAATTGCTCCGAGAGTATAGACATAATAGAAGATGGGTCAACTGAGTGAAAGTGGTAAACATCTTGATTGGGGTCATTATAAGCACAACCATTGTAGTACTTAGAGGACGGGTGGGTGGGAAACGATGATGCAGGAGGTGAATTCTTAAAACATGGAGGTGGATGATATAAAGAGTCATTTTCACCCCAACATGAAAATGCATGATGTTGCTCCCTAGAATCATGATAATAGGATGAAGATGCATGCATGGGCATATGATTGCTAGGGGCATAGGGCGTAGTATGCAATCGGGATAAGGGTGGAAGGTAGGGCAAGTATTGGAATCATGAGCATGGTTTCCACATAGATTGCAATAGCAAGAATATGCATCCCTATAGTCATTATTTCTAAATAAAGATACATGAGATGATGCATGACTATAGGAGTCATAGTTAGCACTAGCCCTAGATGGGGAATTTTCATGGGGATAGAAAATAGTTGGATGTATTAAACTTCCACAAATGCGATATGCAATGGGAACACGTCCGGGTGGTGGTGAAGAGGATACAAGTGACCACCATGATGCGTTAAGATCATTCATGATTAATTGGCGCAAGTAAATCTCTTCACAATGATCAACAAATTTTTTTTTTGACATTTTCTTTTATTAATCAAAACAATAAAAACATGAAAAGAAAAGATAAAACAACACGTAATAAGCTAAGACACACAAAAACTAAGAAACCAAACAAACGTTGCCTCCCCGGCAATGGCGCAAAAAACTTGATATGCTATCTCGCGGCACAAGCCTAAATAGCCCATAAGTGCACGGGTCGTGTGTAGTACGGTGTGTGCGAGTGCGTGGTTGAATCCACGAGGAGGCCTAACATGTATGGTGTCCTAGGCTATCCGTGTCCTAAAAGCTACATGTTGGGACCTCAACTACACTTTTTTTTTGGGGATTTTTGGTTTAAAGGGAGCTCAAAAAAGTAAAGCTAAACTAAGAACAAGGAAATAAAAGATGTATGCGTGTGAAGGGGGAATCAAGTGATCTAAGGGGATTCAAACGTCAGAAATGGGATACTAAGGTGATTACATCTTGTTTATGGTGATTACTACGTCTTTCTAGGGTTACTTGATGGATTATACTAAGTGCTCTAATCTAGACCTATAATTAGCCTTCTAATTGGTACCCTAAGCCTCAGTACGGGTCCGTCCCTAAGTGGCGATGCCTAGCAGTACGGCGTGGTCTTTATGACTTAGGAATTAGGGCTAGCCAATAAGATTCTAGGTGAGTGTAGATCAATTTAACCCTCGCACTTAGTCCTCTAATTAGCTTTCCAATTTGGTCCTAGGACTCGGTGCGAGTTCGTTGGTGTACGTCTTTGAGTGTAAGCTCTAAAGACCCGCAAGCACACGGATTGATGCAATGTAGTGTGTGCGAGAACGGGTGTTGAACCATAGGGAGGCTATGTTTTGACATGGATTCTACGTGTGTGTTCTAGAATGTGCCTAAAATTGAGAAATCTAAACTATCTATTTTTGGGATTTTGGATTTTTAATGATCGGGAGCTCTAACTAAAACGAATTAAATTAAACTAAGGGAATGGAAAGTGGGAAACAAATTAATCTAGAAGGACTAACAAATGGAAAAGGGTTAGGGTGACTTCAACTTATGAATGGGTGATTCTATACTCAAATGCTATGGGATTAAAGAATGATGGCTTATTTCATAATTGCTCTTAACGAGGTTGCTAAATTTGTGTCTTAATTTCCCCCTAGGACTCAATGTAGGTCCATCCTTAGGCGGCGCCTTCTAGAGCTGCGGCGTGGTCCTTATGACCTAGGGCTTTAAGAGTGACTCTCCTAGGTGACTTAGAATGAACCTACCCTAGTACCTAAATCATTGGCTGGAATTAAAGCCAAGACCTAGTGTCGCTAAAGTCGACTAATCCTATCTTGAAACCTATTGACTGGATATAAATCCAAAGGAGACTCAGCCTAGGCAAGCCCTAAATTATGCTTCGTCATTCTAAGGTCATAATAGCGGGATTTAACCTATTGACACATTCATACATGTTCTAAGCCAAGGTGTTCGCGAATAAAGGGACCTATTTGACTACCAAACATCGTCATGCTCGGATTACACCATTAGAAGCAATTAACAACCGACATATATGTGTTATTGAAGTCATATTTACTACTAGGCATGCAAATATACATATAGACAGGAATATAAGCATTACCCACTTCATAGCATCCACATATAAACACATAGACATGATTATAGCATGGATTAGATGTGTTTAGTAATAAATAGACTTCAATTTATACACATGCTTCTCATTTAGGCATTTAATCAAACACTTAGACATGAATGAGAAAATAACCATTTGAAAAAGAAAATCAAACATGTATATAAATTTAGCCATTTAATCCCATATCATAAGAGTATACAGCTAACCCATTACATAAGCTAAATCACCCTATACAAGTCTACTTAATCATAATAAAAGATAGAATGAAAAAGAGTTTATGAAGCTTCCCTTTCATCCTAGCTAATCTTGTACAAAAGCTCTTGAGCAACTTGAATCCAAATGTTGAAACCCTCTAAATTGTCTTGCTCCAAAGTGATGAAATATGTGAGAGAGTGTGTGTGTGTTGTGGGTGAAGACTAGGGTTAAGTGTGTGTTGTGGGTGAAGACTAGGGTTAAGTGTGTATGTGTGTGATAGGTGTGTAAAGATCCTCTCCCAAAAAATTGTCAAAAAGCTCTCCACTTTAAGTCTAAAAATTAGGCCAGCTCTTTACGCTCTGCCGGTCGACCGGCTTCTTCTCTTAGCTCGACCGTCTTTTTGGTGATTCTCTCTGGACTGGCCGGTCGACCAGCTTTGGAGGGGGGGTCGTTTGGCTATTTTTGGCACCTCTCTAGAGTGGCCGGTCGACCGGCTCCTTCTTCTTTGTCGTCCGGCTAACTTCTTTCCTCTATTCTTTGTCTTTCTGGCCTCCGATCTTCTCCTTTGGACTCGTGCATCTCCCATCTTTATCACCTATCATCGCCCAATCTCGATCTTAATCCAAAGTTCACACAAGTCATTGAAAACAAGCAATTAGTGTAGCAATTTGTCTCTTAAACTCAATATGTACATTGTTTACGCTTAAGCCTATTCTTATCAAAAGTACTACACCAATGCATCTTTTTGAGCACTTAATACTTCTTAAACGTAGGCAAATTACAATGCAAACACAAACAAAAACACAACACATCAGCACCCCCAAACTTTCTCTTTTCTTGTCCTCAGCAAGCCCAATCTTAAATTTATCTCTAAAGCCGATGCAATGGATTGCCTAAAGGATTGACTCTCTATCAAAGTTTGTTTAAGATGCATGAAGGGGGCATTCCTATTGTGAAGAGATCCCTAAGCCTTTTTGGATCTTTCCTCTACTCATAAGGGGTCTCGTTTCTCGTGGAAATTTCCCAAGTAACTAATCCACCACAAGCCTAGGATTCTAACTCATGCACTCAGAATGTTGATATTTCGTGCTCCCTCAACTAACACGGCCTCCCCAACATGCACTAAACCTCAAAAACAAGAAGAGAGAATATACAAACACAATGGCTTATAAAAAGCCTTATTCACATATCTACAAAGATAATAACTTGTGCTAAGTCGACATTGTGTCATTTATGCACTTATTCATTAACTTTTTGGTGCCTTTGGCTTTTCTCTTTTTCACTTCATTTTTTAAAAATATTTTTGCACCTTTTTGCCTTTTTCAATTTTTTTTGGATTTTTCATGCTTTGTATTGTATTCACAAAAAGAAAGAAAAAGAAAGGCTTAGGCACATAAAAAAGAACCAATCAAGGAAGAAGCACTCACATCAACAACCCTTTTGCAACACTCTTTCCTACCAAGCTATGGGGTGGCTAAAAGGGTTATTCTTTCAAGATTTTCACTCCCCGCAACTTTGAAGGGCATCCCCTCCAAGACTTAGTTTTCAAACCATTCTATTCATTTCCCCACAATGCATCTCATCTTCATAAATCAGTAGAGTCAATCACAAAAGCCAACACAATGATCAACAAAGAAATAAATGACTCTAAATGCATCAAAATTGAAAAATTTTCACTATTTTTAAGCGCAAAATGCAATCTACCCTAAGCAAGATATATAACAAGAAAACCAAACTCCCACACCCCCAAACCTAAACTTTGCTTGTCCTCAAGCAAATAGATGAAAACACAAAAACAAGAAAATTGTCATTACAAAACAAGGGTGGTAGGGATAGGGTATAAACATGGAGAACAAGTGGAGAAAGGATAGATACAACCTTGCATTTTCTTCAAAGCTTTCTATGCCAATGATAAATCACCATACTACTAATCCTGTGGCTTACAATTCATAAACACTCACAAAGAAAACAAGATTAGTAGCATTGCCTATGCATACTTGCATTGGCATGTGCAATAATGAGCAATGGTGTATCTTATGGGACAAAGGATCGGGATTTAACACTTTGGTTTGGGTGCAAGAAAGATAAAAGAAAGAAAATAAAAAGAAAAGAAAGTGAAACAAATGCAAAACTACAAAATTGAACCTAGGTTGCCTCCTAGTAGCGCTAACCACCATGCCGTCCGCAAGGCAAATACCAACTCCTCTTCAATTTCCATAGATAGGGTCCTGAAGCATTAAAGCCTCCACACGAGCCATACTCGGATCATATGCGTGCTTCAAGCGTTGCCTATTCACCGTTAACTCTCGGCCATCCTTCAAGTCTTTAATCTTGACCACTCCGGAAGGATAGGCAACCATCACCTCATATGGACCATCCCATCTTGTCTTAAGCTTACCTGGAAAGAGTTAAACAACCAAACTTTATCGGAAGGAGAGAATGATTTCTTAATAATGTCTTTATCATGAATTCTCTTCATCCTATCCTTATAAAGTTCAGCGTTCTCATATGCCTCGAATCTAAGCTCTTCCAATTCCACTAGGTCTAGCTTCCTTTTCTCACCCGCTCTTGCCAAGTCAAAATTTAGGGCTTTGATTGCCCAATAAGCTCTATGCTTTAGTTCTACCAGCAAGTGACAAGCTTTCCTATAAACCAATCTATATGGAGACATACCAATGGGAGTCTTAAAGGCGGTACGGTAGGCCCACAAAGCATCATTTAGCCTAATAGACTAATCTCTCCAATCAGGCCTAACTGTTTTCTCTAAAATGTGCTTAATCTCCCTATTGGACACCTCTACTTGTCCATTAGTTTGCGGGTGATAAGGAGTGGCTCACTTTTGGGTGACCGAATATCTTCTCAACAAGGCCTTAAAGTCCTATGGCAAAAATGTAAACTCCCATCACTAATTAAGACCCTAGGGACTCCAAATCTAGAGAAAATGTTCTCCTTAATGAACTTAACCACTACCCTATGGTCATTAGTGCGTGTGGGAATTACTTCAACCCATTTGGACACATAATCAATGGCCATTAAAATGTATTGGTACCTAAAGGAAGGTGGAAATGGACTCATGAAATCTATACCCCAACCATCAAACAACTCACAAGGAAGAATAGGGGATAAAGGCATCATGTTTCTCCTAGAGATGGACCCGGATTGTTGACATCTAAAACACTTCTTACAATATTCTTGGGCATCCCTAAAGAGAGTGGGCCAAAATAATCCACATTGCAAGACCTTCGCGGCGGTCTTCTTCCCATTAAAATGACCTCCACACCCCTCATCATGACATATGCTTAAAACATTCTCAAACTTGTCCTCTAGCACACACCGGTGAGTCATTTGATCTGCACACACTTTAAAAAGATAGGGATCCTCTCAAAAGAAATGCCTAACTTGTACTAGGAACCTATCTTTTTCTCTTTTCTCCCAATGGGAGGGAAATCGCCCTGTGGCAAGATAGTTAAATATGTGAGCAAACCAAGGTGTGTGATGAGAGACGGCAAATAATTGCTCATCGGGAAATGAATCATGAAAGAGGGAGGGATCACTAGAAGACTCACTAATAAGATGGGAAAGATGATCCGTAACTAAGTTTTCTCTACCCTTCTTTTCCCGGATTTCAATGTCAAACTCTTGAAGGAGAAGCAACCACCTAATCAAGCGGGGTTTAGACTCTTTCTTAGACAACAAATACTTCAATGCCGCATGATAGGTGTAGACAATCACCTTGGATCCTAGGATGTATGACCTAAACTTGTCAAGGGAGAAGACTATTGCTAGAAGCTCTTTTTTCGTAGTGGTATAGTTCTTTTGGGCTTCATCAAGAGTCTTGTTAGCATAGTACACAATATGGGGTAACGTATCCTTCCTTTGACCTAAAACAGCTCCTATCGCATAATCGGATGCATCACACATAACCTCAAATGGGAGACTATAGTTAGGTGGCTGAATAATTGGGGATGTGGACAATGAGGATTTAGGCCTATTGAAAGCTCTAACACATTCATCATCAAAGTCAAAAGGGACATCTTGCGCTAGGAGCCTAGACAAGGGATGTGCAATGTGACTAAAATCCTTAATGAACCTACGGTAGAATCCTACATGCCCTAGAAAAGATCTAACATCCTCGACACACTTAGGGATAGGTAACTTTTCAATCAATTCTACCTCAGTCGGGTCAACTTGAATTCCATTAGATGAGACAACATGACCCAACACTATCCCTCGTTGCACCATAAAGTAGGATTTCTCCCAACTCAACACTAGATTCTTCTTCACACATCGATATAAGACTAAAGAGAGATGACTCAAGCACTCATCAAAGCTATCTCCAAAGATTGAGAAATCATCCATGAAAATCTAAATGCCTCTCAATCATGTCACTAAAAATGACCATTACACATCTCTGAAAAGTCACTGGGGTATTACAAAAACCGAAGGGCATTATCCTATAGGCAAAAGTGCCATAACGACAAGTAAAGATAGTCTTCTCCTGGTCCTCAGGAAACACGGGGATCTGATTATAACCCGAATAGCAATCTAGAAAACAATAGTAGCTATGCCCAGCTACTTTATCTAAGATCTGGTCTAGAAAAGGCAATGGGAAATGATCCTTCCAAGTTTTGGAGTTGAGCTTCCTATAATCAATTCAAACTCTCTACCCCGTGGAAGTACGTGTAAGGATAAGCTCTCCTCTCTCACTCTAAACAACCATGATCCCAGACTTCTTAGGGACAACTTGGAGTGGGCTAACCCACTCACTATCGGAGATCGGGTAAATAATGCCTGCATCTAAAAGCTTAATGATCTCTTTCTTAACTACTTCGCTCATGTGTGGGTTTAGCCTCCTTTACATCTCCCTAGAAGGAATGGCTTCATCCTCAAGGTGAATATGATGCATGCAAATCGAAGGGTCTATACCTTTCAAATCATGAATTTTCCACCCTATAGCCTTCCTATGCTTCCTAAGGACCTCTAAGAGACGCTCCTCATGCTCACTAGAAAGATCGGAAGCTATGATAACCAGAAGGGTCTCACTACGGCCTAGGAATACATACTTCAAATGATTGGGAAAGGGTTTAAGCTCTAAAGAAGGGCTAGGCTTAACCAAGGGGGACTTTACCTCAACATCATCAACAGGGACATCACTAGAAATGAGACTAGAAGGATTAACCTCAAGTGACTTATTAGTCAAATGGCTCTCAATCAAGGAAGTAGAAGTTACATATTTTCTTTCTAAGGTCTCCAAATTAAAACTAGACATCAATTCCTTAAATTTCCTCAATTCTTCTCGATCGGTCATAGTCTTCTCTATAAGAGCCTCAACACAAGAATCAATCACATTCACCCTAAAGCACTCATCTCCATCCTCTCCTCCTATACTAGCTCTATTCACCGCCTCGATAACCTTCATGGTGGACCTTAAATTCCCAAATTTTATCTCCAATAACCCCGACCTACAATGAATGATAGCATCTGCAGTGGCAAGGAAGGGGCGACCTATAAGAGCGGGTATAGAATGTCTAGAGTTATGTCCCAAATCCATATCTAACACTATGAAGTCAACACGGTACACGAACTCGCCTAGCTGGACCATAACATCTTCTATCACACCCCTAGGTCTACGCTTGGACCTATCAGCTAGCTAAATAGTAACATGTGTAGGGGATAATTCACCTAAACCTAACTATTAATAGACAGAGTAGGGAATGAGATTTACACTAGATCCTAAATCTAACAAGTCGTGATCAATCTGGTCTCTCGGATCCTACAAGGAATGGTGAAAGCTCCAGGGTCACTCATTTTGGCCGGAAGGCCCGAAGTACAAATACCACTCACCTTCTCCGTAAGCCTCACCATCTTCGGAATGTACGATGACCTATGACCTATGGAAAGGATCGCATCTATCAAAGGAAGATTGACCTTAAGGTCCTTAAGATGCGCTAAAACCTTGAAGAACCTAGAATCCTCACTAGGTGTAGGCCTCTCTAAGGTGGACGGAAAGGGAACTCTAGGCTCAACACCTCTAGACACATGGGAATCATCAATAGGCTCTTTTCCCTCCCTATGTGGGTGGGAAGTACTACTCTCTCCATGGTCTCTAATGGGCTTATCTCTCTCAACAGGACCCTTTCTAGAATTTCCCTCAATAGGGCTATAATATGGTGCTCTAGACTCAGAAGGACCACTAGGTGCAGGCACTACAAAGTCAACTCCTACCCTGTTATCCACTACCTGACTGCTCCTAAAAGTGGTGACGGGCTTAGCCTGGGCCTGAGGGGGATAAGTGGTATTAGTGGAGGAATAGGACTGGACTCTAGGGTTCACTTCTGACTGAGAAGGTAGTTTCTCAGGGTCTCTAGCACTCAACTGTGTAGCAATCTGTCCTAACAATGCCTCAAACCTAGCCATTTGCTATCTATAGCTAGCCATTTCTTGCCTATTATTAGCTAACTCCTGTTGTTGACTAGCCAATGCTACTGCTGATTCTGAATAAACTGCATTAACTTCATCACATCATTACTAGGGGTCTGGCTACTAGAGGGAGCAGGTAAAGCCTGAGGTTGAGGAGCACTAGTGAGACGGGGCTGATTCACATGATAGAAACCTGGGGGATATTGAGGATGGGGTAGCTACTGAGGTAGAACCTGAGGATGTGAACTAGACTCATGTTGACCTTGTCTCCAAGAAAATTTTAGGTTGTCCCTCCAATCCGGATTGTATGTGTTCGAGTATGGGTTGTACTTACGAGAATAACCTTGAGTAGCACACACTTACTCTTTCATGAAATCAGGAAATTGGGATGCTAAAGGGCATGCTATGGTCTCATAAGATGACTCGGAACACATTGCATAAACTTCAACAACTAATGGAGTGGAGGTAGAACCTATAGAACTAGTCTTATGACCATGGGATGAAAGAGCCGAAGAAATGAATTGATCTAGCTTATTCGTCAAAGCCTCAACCTTAGCGGGTAAATCTAAAGAAACTCCAACCTCACTAACACTTCTCTTGTTGCCTTCCCAACTAGACCTTTCCATGGCATAATTTTGAAAAGAATTTTCAGCCATCATTTCTATTTTCTCCCATGCCTCGGTCGGTTTCAATAGATAGAAGCCACCACTGGAGGCGGCATTGACCATCATCCTATTTTGTTCATTTAAGCCTCAAAAGAAGTACTGCATTAGGTCATGATTGCTGTACTCGTGGTGTAGACATTGTCTAAGAAGATCCTTGAACCTCTCCCAAGCCTCATGAAAGGATTCTAGGTCATGTTGGGAGAAAGTCAGAATGGTAGTCCTAAGGTCGGCCATCTTGGCCATGGGATAAAATTTTTGAAAGAACTTAGATTGAAGCTCAGCCCATGGAGTAATGCAATAGTTAGGCAAGGAATGTAACCATGCCCTAGTGATGTGTGTCATTTGTGCGTGTTTGCATCTAGTTTTTTGTTAATATTTGAGGATGTTTAGAGCACAATCGTTTGCACTTAGTATAAAGTTTATGCATATTTGTTAATATTTGTAAATAATGTATTTTGGTGCATAAATACTATACTAAGTGATATATTCCATGTTTTAGGAGTGTTTTGGAAGGGTTCAAGCTTACACGAGAAAGAAATGAGCTAGCGGATGAAGACCGGAAGAAATGGAATAAAGAAGAGATCATTCTAATCCAGCCGGTCGACCGGCCGCTCTAGAGGATAAAGAATTTAAGCCAGTCGAGTTCCTCAAGGAGCCGGTCGACCGGCCATTCCAGAGAGCATCATGATTTAAGCCGGTCGAGTAAGAAAGAGGAGCCGGTCAACCAGCTGTGCGCTGAAGCTGTTTATAAATTGCTCGTTTCAGCTCATTTCCAGGGGAGGAACTTTTATTTCTTAAATCCTAATAAACCCTTACCCTTTACCCACTTCACAAAACACCCTAAACCACCATCTAAACCCCACACCAAGCTAGGATTGAACCATTAAACAAAGATTTGAAGGATTTGTATGGATTTGGAAGCAAGAATTTAGGGATGTTCTTCTTGTTCTTTCTCTATTTCTTGTCAATATGTTGCTAGATTAGGCTAGATTTAGGGTTGATTGTTGTTGTATATTAGATTATGACTTTGAATAATGGATTTGTGTAGATCTTTGGCTCTTAATACATGTTTATTTACATAAATTTATGGCATGATTCAATATGTCTATGTATTGGAAATCAAACATGTCTATATGTTTTTGTTAAAATGCCTAAGTGAATATGCATGTGTTATCTGTGCTTCAAATGCTCTTATCTACTTATATGGGTGATGTGATTGTGCTTAATCTCATGGCTTTGCTTAGTAGAGTAGGCTTTAGCTTTAAATCCAGCTAATAGGTTACATGCTATGCTTAGTCGAGTTTAGGTGCTAGTCCTTGGCTTTAAATCCAGCTAAGCGGATAAGTTAACCTAGACTAGAGTATCTCTCACCCGCTTTAGTGTTGGTTAATCGAGCCTTAATGTCACGTAGTGTTTAGGTGCTAGTCCTTGGCTTTAAAATCAGCCAAGAGGACAAGTTCTAAGCACGAATTGCGTAGGCTAAGAGGGATTGGCCCTTAGCTTTAAATCCAACTAATGGGTTAAACCACTAGTATTGGTTAAGAGAGCCCCCGACCAACACAACGGCAATAGAAGTCCCGAGCCTTAGATAGACCTCATCCATTATCATTGCCCAAGTCTTGTTGCAATACAATCGCCCTAGGTCCCCTTCTTCTTTATTAGTGTTTCCTTCCTTAGTTTGGCCCCTTTAAGTTCTTCCATAGATTAGTTTTTATTTTTCTTCTTTCCGAGCTCCTTTCCATCCTAAAGTAAGCACTCACACGCACGTAGCTAGTTTGAGGCACCCAAGCACATAGAGACCTAGCTAAGGTAACCTCCCTGTGGATTCGACCCCGCACTTGCACACACTGTACTACACACATCCCGTGCACTTGCGGGCTATTTAGGCTTGTGCTCAAATAGCGTATCAAGTTTTTGGCGCCATCGCCAGGAAGGCACGGTATTGGTTCTTTGTGTGCTTTTGTGTTTACGATTGGTTGCTTGCGTGTGCACTATCTTTACTTGCTTTCCATTTTTTGAAAACTAAAACAAAATTTTAAAAACAAGAAAAAAATCTCTCGAAATTTTTTTTTTGAAAATTTAAAAAAAATTGATTATGAAGAGGTTTTACTTGTGATTCATTGAATATGACCGATCCTATTGCTTCTTGGTGGTCACGTGTATCCTCTTCCCCACCACCTGCATGTGTCCCTTATGCATGTCGTTTGTGTGGAACTTTCATGCATCCTACTGTTTTCTGTCCTCACGAGAATTCCTCACCTAGGGCTAGTGCTACTAATGACCCCTATAGTCATGCAACATCTCATGCATATTCATTTAGTAATCATGACTATAGGGATGCATATTCTTGTTATTGCAATCATTATGGAAGCTTTGCTCATTTTCCTAGTGCTTGTCCCACTTTCCACCCTTATCCCCGATTGCATGCAATGCCCTATGCCCCTAGCAATCATACGCCCATGCATGCATCTACATCTAGCTATCATGATTCTAGGGAGCAACATCATGCATTTTCACAATGGGGTCAAGATGACTCTTTATTCCATTCACCTTCTAGTTTCGATTGTCCACCTCCAACACCTTCTTTTTCCACCTATTACTCTCCCAAGTTTTTTGATGGTTATGTGCAAAATGATTTTCAACATGACTACCCTTTTCACTTGGTTGAACCCTCTTCTGTTATGTCTACACTCTTGGAGCAATTAGATCAAATGCTTGAGCAATCCCAATCTCTCCTCCAATCTAATCAAGAGGAACTAGAGAGTTTTAAGCAAGAATCCAAATCTCTAGGAGAGCGCTTGAAGAGAATGGTTGAGAGTATGCAACTCATTAGTGAGAGTTTTGAGATACCTTTAGAACGAGTTGATGGGATAGAGATGAGACCTAACGATGAGGTGACTAGGGGTGGAAATGATGATATATGGGAGAGACAACTAGAAAGAGAGGTTGATGGAAAGATAACATCTTGTAGTGAGGATAAAGATGAGCTTAATGATAACTTGGTTCTTGATGACTCTTGTGATTATGTTTTAGAGGAAGTAGTACCCTATTCTCTTAAGCTTTCAACGTCTCCTATTGAGTCACATGCGTTTTTTCTTTCTCCTCATCCCACACATTCCGTACACATAGAGGTTGAGTCTTGTGTCGATAGTACTCAATTGCATTCCGAGTCGACATTTAGGGAGTTTAGTGCGCATTCTCCCCTTGAGCATTCATGCATACATGATGAGGAATCCGTTGAGTCCCCATTGCCCCCTCAATTAGTGTCTACCCCGTATGAAAAGCATGATGGCGAGATGACACCCACTAGTGATGAATGTATTGATGAATTTAAAAAGACTGTAGCTAGTGAAGGTTTGAAGTCATCCACTGGGGAAAACAAGACATCAATTTTGGAGATTTTAGATGATAAGTTTCTTGGAGTTAAGAATCATGATGTTGAAAAGAATGGCAACTATAAGAAGACACATAAGAAAGAAATTGATGTGCTTGGAAGAATGATCTATGGGTCTCTTTGGATGTTTGATGAATTATTGATGGACATAGAACCCATTAAGATCAAATCCACCCCTAGTAAGGAGTTAGAATGTCCTAGGCTTGAAAATTCTATATTTTGTGGAGAAGAAGAGTGTAGTACGTCCAATTCCCCTATCCTTGCTCCTCCTTCTCCCAATGTCATTCTCACTCCCCTTGCCCATTCTATTGAGCCTTCCTCTTTGGAGTTCACGTTTGTGCCTTCTTGCATAGAACACTTTCATCTAGGGTTAGAAAACACGTTTCTTATGTTGCATGCATTTGACTTATCTTTAACCCATGAGGATGGTGCATTTTTAGCCCTTTATTTTGAGAAGAAGGCCATGGGGTGGCTAATTAAAGAGCAACCGGGACATGATTTTTCACGTTTGAGCATGCTTCATTCCACACTTGCACCCACATGCTCATTTGATATTTCGGGGTGGGATCTTGGAAAGGGGTGCAACATGCATTCATTGCCCCAACCTTTAGTGCAAGACCCTTTTCCCTCTACATTCTGTGCTTTGATAATTATTCGGCAATTTGTGCCACGTAACTTTAAACATGTTTTACTCTAACATTGGCGCCCGGTTGGAGGCGTTAAATCCAACACTACTAGGAGGCACCCTAGGCTTGTTCATATTTTTCTTGTTTTTCTTGTATTTATTTGCCTTTGCCTTTGTATATAGTAGATTAGTTTTCTTGTACTTATTCTTGCTTTGTACATAATAGATTAGATTGCTTTTGTTTATCTTACCTTTTTATATTTTAGGCTTTCTTTTGTTTATTTTCATTGTTAGTAGGTTAGATTTTTACTCCCTTACTTGTTCTTGCTCTTTTCCTTCATTTGTGCATCAATCTCTTACCCCGTGTTTACAGCCTTGTTTATCATTTCAAATGTCAATGTGAGCTTGCATAGCATATCTTCTAATCTCTTCTTTGTTTTTTGAGCTTTAGTGCTTTCCACAAAAGATAGAGGCTAGTAGATCATTGGATTGTCTTTGGCATTTGCGGACTATATGGAAACAAGGTTGTATCTATCCATCTTTTACTTGTCCTTATCTATCCCTCTCCTCATTCCCCATATGTGTTTCATGTTGATTGCTTGTCGTGTGGCTTTGTGATTTTTGCTTGAGGATAAGCAAAGTTTACGTTTGGGGGTGTGGTTGCTCATTTATTGTTTATATCATATTTAGGATAGATTTGCTTGCCATATCTTATTTTTGCTTAAAATGTGTTCAAATTTTTCATTTTTTTTTTCATATTTTGAGTTGGTTTATCTCCACGTTGGTTGGAAAGTTGGCTTTTAGTATTGACTTAATTGATTGGAGAAGATGAGGGTGTATTGTGGGGAGTAAATGGAGTGTGGTGTATGACCTAGACTTTGAAGAGAATCCTTTTGAAAATTGTGGGGAGTGAGTATTTCTAAGAATGCACCTTGTAGTTTCCCCATAACTTGGTTGGAAAAAGTGTTTTTAAAGGGTTGTTGATATGAGTGCCCATTCCTTGATTGGTTCTTTTAGTTTGCCTTAGCCTCTTCTTTTTCCTTTCTTTTTGTTCTATTTTTGTATTCAAAAAGTGCCCAAAAAATGAAATGAAAAAAAAAGAGAAAAAGCCAAAAAGGCAACAAAAAGATTGAAAAGTGAAGTATGTTGAATAAGTGTCCAGTGACATAATGTCAAGTTGACACAAGTTTCTTTTTTTTGTTCTTTCATGTGTTGTGAATAAGACTCTTATGTCAATGTGAGCCATTGTGATGTATCTTCTCTTCCTTGTATCTTTGGGCCTAAATTCATATTGGGAGGCCATGTTAGTTGATAGGGCATGAAGTACCAATATCCTGAGTGCGTGAGTTGGAATCCTAAGTTTGTGGTGGTTCTAGCTACTTGGAGACAATCCCAAGAGGTGTGAGACCCCGTGTGATTAAAGGGAGGATCTGAAAAAGACTAGGGAAGCCCTTACATGAAAGGAATGACCCCTTGTACCCTTTGGATGCGAAAAGATAGCAAGTCAATGCAATTGGCAACTCTTTGAAAAGCATGAGGATAGACTTCATTTAGGCTTGCTCGAGGACAAGCAAGGGGAAGGTTTGGGGGTGTTGATGTGTGTCATTTGTGCGTGTTTGCATCTAGTTTTTGCATGCATATTTAAGGGTGTTTAGAGCATAATCAAGTGCACTTAGTATAAAGTTTATGCATATTTGTTAACATTTGTACATAATGCATTTTGGTGCATAAATACTATACTAAATGTTATATTCCATGTTTTAGGAGTGTTTTGGAAGGGTTCAAGCTTACGCGAGAAAGAAATAAGCTAACGGATGAAGATCGGAAGAAAAGGAATAAAGAAGAGATCATTCTAATTCAGCCGGTCAACTTAGAAGAAGAGCCGGTCGAGCTCCTCAAGGGTCGACCGGCCATTCCAAGGAGCATCATGATTTAAGCCGGTTGAGTAAGAAAGAGAAGCCGGTTGACCGGCTGTGTGCTGAAGCTGTTTATAAATTGCTCGTTTCAGCTCATTTCCAGGGGAGGAACTTTTATTTCTTAAATCCTAATAAACCCTAACCCTTTACCCACTTCATAAAACACCCTAAACCACCATCTAAACCCTACACCAAGCTAGGATTGAAGCATTAAACAAAGATTTGAAGGATTTGTATGGATTTGGAAGCAAGAATTTAGGGAAGTTCTTCTTGCTCTTTCTCTATTTCTTGTCAATATGTTGCTAGATTAGGCTAGATTTAGGGTTGATTGTTGTTGTATATTAGATTAGGGCTTTGAATAATGGATTTGTGTAGATCTTTGGCTCTTAATACATGTTTATTTACATAAATTTATGGCATGATTCAATATTTCTATGTATTGGAAATCAAACATGTCTATATGTTTTTGTTAAAATGCCTAAGTGAATATGCATGTGTTATTTGTGCTTCAAATGCTCTTATATACTTATATGGGTGATGTGATTGTGCTTAATCTCATAGCTTTGCTTAGTAGAGTAGGCTTTAGCTTTAAATCCAGCTAATAGGTTACATGCTATGCTTAGTCGAGTTTCGATGCTAGTCTTTGGCTTTAAATCTAGCCAAGCGGATAAGTTAACCTAGACTATAGTATCCCTCACCCGCGTTAGTGTTGGTTAATCGAGCCTTAATGTCATGTAGTATTTAGGTGCTAGTCCTTGGCTTTAAATCCAGCCAAAAGGATAAGTTCTAAGCACGAATTGTGTAGGCTATGAGGGATTGGCCCTTAGCTTTAAATCCAGCTAACGGGTTGAACCACTAGTATTGGTTAAGAGAGCCCCCGACCAACACAACGGCAATAGAAGTCCCGAGCCTTAGATAGACCTTATCCATTATCATAGCCCAGGTCTTGTTGCAATGCAATCGCCCTAGGTCCCTTTCTTCTTTATTAGTGTTTCCTTCCTTAGTTTGGCTCCTTTAAGTTCCTCCATAGATTAGTTTTTATTTTTCTTTTTCTGAGCTCCCTTCCATCCTAAAGTAAGCACACACACGCACGTAGCTAGTTTGAGGCACCCGAGCACATAGAGACCTAGCTAAGGTAGCCTCCCTGTGGATTCGACCACGCACTTGCACACACTGTACTACACATGTCCTGTGCACTTGCGGGCTATTCAGGCTTGTGCTCAAATAGCGTATCACCTAGCCTTATCCTTAAGAGAGAAAGGAAACAATCTTAGACATATGACCTCTTGGAAGACATTGGAAACATGGAGAGTGGAACTTGTCTCAACAAAATCAGTGATATGATCTAGAGGAATTTTATTGCTTCTTCTATTGAAGGAAGGAATCATAGCCAACATATTAGGCTTAATCTTGAAGTTCGTCTCCCCCAAACCCAAAATTTGAATAGCCAAATTAGGCTCAAACACTTCGGGGAGAAAGAATTGCCTAAGAGTGGGTTCCTCATTAGGGGTGGATCCGGTCTACGGGGCTCTCGTCTAAAATGATCTTAGGCTTGATGCCCAAGGTGATCATGAGGTGGAATGGGATTCATTGGGGGATTGAGAGGATTAGAAGGATGATTTGGATCGGCCATCTCCTCAAGAAAATCTCCTAAATTGCTAAAATGTCTTGCAATTCTATAGGGTTCAGGATTAAGAGGAACTAGGGGATTTCTAAGGGATCTCCTACCAAGCATGTACAAACTATCCTAACTCCAGCCACTTCAACCCCCGAAAACTTCAATATTCCTAAAACTACAGCAAATAAACCACAATCCTTGAAAGTCTACTAAAACTAAAGACAAAAGCTAAAATAGATAAGCAAGGATCAAAGCAAGATAATATAAACAATAAACAAGATAAGCGAAAACTAAACAAACTATAAAAGAAAAGCAAGAAAGTAAGAAAAGCAACTACCAAAACACATAAACAAAGAATGCAAATCACCGTGCCTCCTCGGCAACGGCACCAAGAACTTGATGTACGTCTTAGAGTGCAAGCTCTAAAGGCCCGCAAGCGCACGGTGAATATAGAAGAACTAACAGATGGAATCTATACTTGAATGCTATGGGATTAAAGAATGATGACTTTCATAATTGCTCTTAACTAGGTTGCTAAATTAGTGTCTTAATTTCCTCTAGGACTCGGTGCGGGTCCGTCCCTAGGTGGCACCTCTTAGAGCTATGGCGTGGTCCTTATGACCTAGAGCCTTAAGAGTGACCAATTGGCTTCCTAAGTGACTTAGAATGAACCTACCCTAGTACCAAAATCTTTGGCTAGATTTAAAGCCAAGACCTAGTGTCGCTAAGGTCGACTAAACCTATCCTGAAACCTATTGGCTAGATGTAAAGCCAAAGGAGACTCGGCCTAGGCTAGCCCTAAATTGCTTACCGTCATTCTAAGGTCACTACAACGAGATTTGACTTGATAGCACATTCATACATGTTCTTGGCCAAGGTGTTCGTGAATAAAAAAATCTATTCAACTACCAAACATCGTCATGCTCGGATTACACCATTAGAAGCAATTAAAAACTAACATGTATTCGTTATTGAAGTCATATTCACTACTAGGCACGCAAATATACATATAGACATGAATATAAGCATTATCCACTTCATAACATCCACATATAAACACATAGACATGATTATAGCATGGATTAGATATGTTTAGTAATAAATAGACTTCAATTTATACACATGCTACTCATTTAGGCATTTAATCAAACACTTAGACATGAATGAGAAAATAACCATTTGAACAAGAAAATCAAACATGTATATATTCATCCATTTAATCCCATATCATAAGAGTATATAGCTAACCCATTACATAAGTTAAATCACCCTAAATAAGTCTACTCAATCATAATAGAATGAAAGAGAGTTTATGAAGCTCCCTTTTCATCCTAGCTAATCTTGTACAAAGCTCTTGAGCAACTTGAGTCCAAATGTTTGAAACCCTCTAAATTCTCTTGATTCAAGGTGATGAAATATGTGAGAGAGTGTGTGTGATGTGGGTAAAGACTAGGGTTTAGTGTACGTGTGTATGTGTAATGGGTGTGTTTTGATCATAACTAGAAAAAAATGTCCAAAAAGATTTTCTCTTTTACTCTAAAAATCGAGCTTTTATATTAGCTTTTCACGAACTGCCCGTTGACCTAGCCGATCGACCAGCTTCTCCTCTTGGCTTAACTGGCTTTTTGGTGGTGCTCTCTGGATTGGCTAACCGACCTAGCCGGTCGATCGGCTTTGAAGGGGTGGTCGTCCGGCTATTTTTAGCACCTCTCTGGAGTGACTAGTCGACCGGCTCCTTCTCTTGGGTTGTTCGGCTAACTTTCTTCCTCCATTCTTTGTCTTTCCAGCCTCCGATCTTCTTTTTTTGACCCGTACATTTCCTATCTTTATCACCTATCATCATTCAATCTCGATCTTAACCCAAAGTTCACCTAAATCATTGAAAACAAGTAATTAGTGCAGCAATTTGTCTCTTAAACTCAATATGTACATTTGTTTACGCTTAAGCCTAGTCTTATCAAAAGCACTTTTCGCGCTAATACATCTTTATAAGCACTTAATACCTCTAAATCATAGGCAAATGATAATGCAAACACAACACATTAACACTCCCAAACCTTCTTCTTGCTTATCCCCAAGCAAGCCCACTCTAAAGTTTATTTCTAAAGGTGAAGCCAAGGGTTGCCTAAGGGATTGACCTCTATCAAAGTTAGTCTAAGAAGCATGAAAGGGGCAATCCTATTGTGGAAAGATCCCTAAGCTTCTTTGGATCTTCCCTCTACTCATAAGGGGTCTCATTTCTTGTGGGAATTTCCTAAGTAGCCAAACCACCACAAACTTAGGATTCTAACTCATACATACGAGATGTTGATATTTCGTGCTCTCTCAACTAACATGGCCTTCCTAACATACACCAAGCCTCAAAGACAAGATGAGAGAATATACAAACATAATGGCTTATACAATCCTTATTCACATATCTACATAGAGGATAACATGTGCTAAATTGACATTATGTCCCTTTTGCACTTATTCACAAAACATTTTGGTGCTTTTGGATTTTTTTTGTTTTTCATCATTTTTTTCATTTTATATATATATTTTTGCACCTTTTTGCCTTTTTAAATTTTTTTTTTGGATTTTTCATGCTTTGTATTGTATTCACAAAAAGAAAGGAAAAAGAAAGGCTTTGGCACATCAAAAAGAGCCAATCAAGGAAGGGCACTCATATCAACAACCCTTTTTTTTTTTAAAACACTCTTTTCTACCAGCTATGGGGTGGCTAAATGAGTCACTCTTAAAGGTCCTCATTCCCCACAAATTTGAAGAGCATCCCCTCCAAGACTTAATTTTCAAACCACTCTATTCATTTCCCCACAATGCATATCATATTCACCAATCAACAGAGTCAATCACAATGGTCAACAAAGAAATAAACAACTCTACATGCATCAAAATTGAAAAATTTTCACCATTTTTAAGCACATAATGCAATCTACCCTAAGCAAGATATATAACAAGAAAACCAAACTCCCGCACCCCCAGACCTAAACTTTGCTTGTCCTCAAGCAAATATATCGAAACACATAAACGAGCAAGTTGGCATTATAAAGCAAATAAGGGTGGTGGGGATAGGGTAAAACATAAGGAACAAGTGGAGAAAGGATAGATACAACCTTGCATCTTCTTCAAAGCTTTCCATGCCAATGATAAATCACCCTACTACTAATCCTGTGACTTACAATTCACAAACACTCACAAAGAAAATAAGATTAGTAATATTGCCTATGCATGCTTACATTGGCATGTGAAATAATAAGCAATGGTGCATCTTATGGGACAAAGGATTGGGATTCAACACTTTGATGTGGGTGAAAGAAAAAGAAAGAAGATGAAAAGGAAAGAAAGTGAAATAAATGCAAAAATTACAAAATTGAACCTAGGTTGCCTCCTAGTAGCGTTAACCATCATGCCGGGCAAACACTAACTTATGTTCAACTTCCATAAATGGGATCTCGAAGCATTAAAATCTCCACACGAGCCATGCTCGGATCATATGCATGCTTCAGGCATTGCCCATTCACTGTCAACTCTCGGCCATCCTTCAAGTCTTTGATCTTGATTGCTCCAGAACGGTAGGCAACCAACACCTCGTATGGACCATCCTATGTTGTCTTAAGCTTACCTGGGAAGAGTTTCAATCATGAGTTAAACAACCAAACTTTATCAGCGGAAGAGAATGATTTCTTAATAATGTGTTTATCATGAATTCTCTTCATCCTATCCTTATAAAGTTTAGCGTTCTCATACGTCTCGAATCTAAGCTCTTCCAATTCTGCTAAGTCTAGCTTCCTCTTCTCAGCCACTCTTGCCAAGTCAAAATTTAAAGCTTTGATAGCCCAATAAGCTCTATGCTGAAGTTCTACCAGCAAATGACAAGCTTTCCCATAAATCAATCTATACAGAGACATACCAATGGGAGTCTTAAAGGCAGAACGGTAAGCCCACAAAGTATCATTTAGCCTAATAGACCAATCTCTCCTATTGGGCCTAACCGTTTTCTCTAAAATGTGCTTGATCTCCCTATTGGACATCTCTACTTGTCCACTAGTTTATGGGCGATAAGGAGTAGCTACCTTATGGGTGACCAAATATCTTCTCAACAAGGCCTCTAAAGTCCAATGGCGAAAATGCAAACCCCTATCACTAATCAAAACCATAGGGACTCCAAATCTAGAGAAAATGTTCTCCTTAATGAACTTAACCGCTACCCTATGGTCATTAGTGCATGTGGGAATTGTCTCAACCTATTTGGACACATAATCAAAGGCCATTAAAATGTATTGGTACCCAAAGAAAGGTGGAAATGGACCCATAAAATCTATACCCCAAACATCAAATAACTCATATGGAAGAATAGGGGATAAAAGCATCATGTTTCTCATAGAGGTGGACTCAGATTGTTGACATCTAAAACACTTTTTACAATACTCTTAGGCATCCCTAAAGAGAGTGGGCTAAAATAATCCACATTGCAAGACCTTAGCAGCAGTCTCATTCCCACAAAAATGATCCCCATACCCCTCGTCATGACACATGCTCAAAATGCTCTCAAACTCGTCCTCGAGCACACATCACGAATCATTTGATCTGCACATACTTTAAAAAGATAGGAATCTTCCCAAAAGAAATGTCTAACTTGCTCTAGAAACCTATCTTTTTCTCTCTTCTCCTAATGGGAAGGAAAATGCCCTGTGGCAAGATAATTGACAATATGAGCAAACCAAGGTGTGTGATAGGTTACGGCAAACAATTGCTCATCGGGGAATGAATCATGAAAAGGAGATGGTTCAGTAGAAGACTCGCTAACAGTACGGGAAAGATGATCTGCAACTAAATTTTCTCTACCCTTCTTATCCCAAATTTTGATGTCAAACTCTTCAACAAGGAGCAACCACTTAATCAAGTGGGGTTTAGACTCTTTCTTATACAACAAATACTTCAATGCCACATGATCAATGTAGATAATGACTTTGGATCCTAGGATGTATGACCTAAACTTGTCAAGGGAGAAGACTATTGCTAGAAGCTCTTTTTCTATGGCAGTATAGTTCTTTTAGGTTTTATCGAGTCTTGCTAGCATAGTACACAACATAGAGCAACTTATCCTTCCTCTAACCTAAGACAGCTCTTACCGCATAATTGGATGCATCACACATAACCTCAAATAGGAGACTGTAGTTAGGTGGTTGGATAATCGGGGATGTAGACAATAAGGATTTATGCCTATTGAAAGCCCTAACACACTCATCATCAAAGTCAAAAGGGACATCTTGTGCTAGGAGCCTAGACAAGGGGCGTGCACTATAGCTAAAATTCTTAATGAATCTACGGTAGAATCCTGCATGTCCTAGAAAAGATCTAGTATCCTTAACACACTTAGGAACTGGAAACTTCTCAATCAATTCTACCTTAGCTGGGTCAACTTGAATACCACTTGATGAAACTACATGAGCCAACACTATCCCTCGTTGTACCATGAAATGAGATTTCTCCCAACTCAACTCTAGATTCTTCTCCACACATCGGTCTAAGACTAAAGAGTGGTGACTTAAGCACTCTTCAAAACTATCACCAAAGACGGAGAAATCATCCATGAATATCTCTAAATGCCTCTCAATCATGTCACTAAAAATGGCCATCATACACCTTTTGAAAGTCGCTGGGACATTACAAAGACCAAAGGGCATTCTCCTATAGGCAAAAGTTCCATAGGGACAAGTAAAGGTGGTCTTCTCCTGGTCCTCGGGAAACACGGGGATCTGATTATAACCCGAATAGCCATCTAGAAAACAATAGTAGTTATGCCCAGCTACTCTATCTAAGATCTGGTCTAGAAAAGGCAATGGGAAATGATCTTTCCTAGTTTTAGAGTTGAGCTTCCTATAATCAATACAAACTCTCCATCCTATGGAAGTGCGTGTAGGGATAAGCTCTCCTCTCTCATTCTCAACAACCATTATCCCGGACTTCTTAGGGATGACTTAAACTGAGCTAACCCACTCGCTATCAGAGATCGGATAAATGATACCTGCATCTAAAATTTTAATGATCTCTTTCTTCACTACTTCGCTCATGTGTGGGTTAGCCTCCTTTGCATCTCCCTGGAAGGAATGGCTCCATCCTCAAGGTGAATACGATGCATACAAACCGAAGGGTCTATGTCTCTCAAATCATTAATTTTCCACCCTATAGCCTTCCTATATTCCTAAGAACCTCTAAAAGATGTTCCTCATGCTCACGAGAAAGATCGGAAGCTATGATTACTAGAAGGGTCTCATTAGGGCCTAGGAATACATACTTCAAATGATCGGGAAACGGTTTGAGCTCTAAAGAAGGGTTAGGCTCAACCAAGGGGGACTCAACCTCAACATCATCAATAAGGGCATCACTAGAATCAAGACTAGAAGGATTAACCTCAAGTGACTTATCAATCAAAGGGCTCTCAATCAAGGAAGTAGAAGCTACACATTTTCGCTCTAAGGTCTCCAAATCAAAGCTAGACAATAATTCCTCAAATTTCCTCAATTCTTCTCCATCAGTCATAGTCCTCTTTACAAGGTCCTCAACACACGAATCAATCACATCTACCCTAAAGCATTCTTCTCCATTATCTTCTCCTTCTATACTAACTCTATTCACCGTCTTAGCAACCTTCATGGTGGACCTCAAATTCCCAAATTTCATCTCTAATAACCCCGACCTACAATGAATAATGGCATTTGCGGTGGCAAGGAAGGGCCGACCTCGAAGAATGGGTATAGAATGTCTAGAGTCATGTCCCGAATCCATATCTAACACTATGAAGTCAACAGGGTACACAAACTTACCTCCTTATACAATAATGTCCTCCATCACGTCCCTAGGTCTACGCTCGGACCTATCAGCCAGCTGAAGAGTAACATTCGTAGGGGACAACTCACCTAAACCTAGCTGCTAATAGACGGAGTAGAGAATGAGATTCACACTGGACACTAAATCTAATAAGGCGTGATCAATCTAGGTCTCACGGATCCTACAAGGAATAGTGAAGGCTTCAGGGTCACTCATCTTGGGTGGAAGGCCCGAAGTGCAAATACTACTCACCTTCTCCGTAAGCCTCACCTTCTTAAGAATGTTCGATAACCTACGCTTCTTTGTACAAAGATCCTTAAAGAACTTAGAATAGGAGGGGATGGAAAGGATCGCATCTATCAAAGAAAGATTGATCTTAAGGTCCTTAAGATGCTCTATGACCTTAAAAAAAACCTAAAGTCCTCGCCAGGTGTAAGCCTCTTTAAAGCAGATGGGAAGGGAACTCTAGGCTTAACGCCTCTAGACATAATGGGCTCATTTCCCTCCCGATGTGGGCGGGAAGTACTACTCTCTCCATGGTCTCTAATGGGCTCATCTTTCTCAACAGGATCCTCTCTAGGATTTCCCTCAACAGGGCTGCTATGTCGTACTCTAGACTCGAAAGGACCATTAGGTGCAGGCACTGCAAAGTCAACTCTTACCCTATTATCCACTACCCTACCGCTCCTAAGAGTGCTGATGGCCTTAGCCTAGGCCTAAGGGGGATAAGTGGTATCGGTGGAGGAACAGGACTGGACTCTAGGGTTCACCTCTGGTTGAGAAGGCAATTTCCCAGGGTCTTTAGCGCTCAATTGACTAGCAATCTGTCCTAATTGTGCCTTAAACTTCGCCATTAGCTGCCTATTTTCTGCCAATTCCTATTGTTGATTCTGAATAAACTGCATTATTTTCATCATGTCATTACTGGGAGGCTAGTTACTAGAAGGAGCAGGTAAAGCTTGAGATTGAGGAGCACTAGTGAGACGGGGCCAATTAAGATGATAGAAGCCTGGGGCTATTTTGGACAGGATCGCTGCTAAGGTGGAACCTGAGGATGTGAACTAGACTTTTGCTGGCCTTGTCTCTAAGAAAATTTTAGGTTGTTCCTCCAACCCAAATTGTATGTGTCCGAGTATGGATTATACTCACGAGAATAACCTTGTGTGGCACACACTTGCTCTTTCATGAATTCAAGAAATTGAGATGCTAAAGGGCAAGCTATGGTCTTATGAGATGACTCATAACTCAATACACAAACTTCAACAACTAACGAAGTAGAGGACGAACCTATAGAACTAGCCTTATGACCTTGAGATGAAAGAGACAAAGAAATGAATTTATCTGGCTTATTTGTCAAAGCCTCAACCGTAGCAGGTAAACTAAAGAAGCTCCAACCTCACTAACACTTCTCTTGTTATCTCCCCGACTAGACCTTTCCATGGCAATATTTTGAAAAGAAATTTCATCCATGATTTATATTTTCTCCCATGCCTCGGTTGGTCTCAAAAGATAAAAGCCACCACCGGAGGCGGCATTGACCATCATCCTATTTTGTTCATTTAAACCTCGAAAGAAGTATTGTATTAGGTTATGATTGCCGTACCTGTGGTATGGACATTGTCTAAGAAGATCCTTGAACCTCTTTCAAGCCTCATGAAAGGATTCTAGATCATGTTGGGAGAAAGTCATAATGGGGGTCCTATGGTCGGCCGTCTTGGCCATGGGATAAAATTTTTGAAAGAACTTAGATTGAAGTTTAGCCCATATAGCAATGCAACCGTTAGGCAAGGAATGCAACCAAGCCCTAGCCTTGTCCTGAAGAAAGAAAGGAAACAATCTTAGATGTATTAGGCTTAATCTCAAAGTTCATCTCCCCCAAACGCGAAATTTGAATAGCCAAATTAGCCTCAAAGGCTTCGGGGAGAAAGAATTGCCTAAGAGTGGGTTCCTCATCTATGGGTGGATCCGGTCTATGGGGCTCTCGTCTAAAATGATCTTGGGCTTGATACCCAAGGTGATCATGAGGTGGAATGGGATTCATTGGGGGATTGAGAGGATTAGGAGGATGATTGGGATCAGCCATCTCCTCAAGAAGATCTCCTAAAATCCTAAAATGTCTTGCAATTCTACAGGGTTCGAGATTAAGAGGAACTAGGGGATTTCTAAGTGATCTCCTACCAAGCATGCACAAACTATCCTAACTTCGGCCACTTCAACCCCCGAAAACTTCAATATTCCTAAAACTACAACAAATAAAACACAATCCAAGAAAGTCTACTAAAAATAAAGACAAAAGCTAAAATAGATAAGCAAGGACCAAAGCAAGATAATATAAAAAATAAACAAGATAAGCAAAAACTAAACAAACTATAAAGGAAAAGCAAGAAAATAAGAAAAGAAACTACCGAAACACACAAACAAAGAATGCAAACCACCGTGCCTCCCCGGCAACGACGCTAAGAACTTGATGCGTCTCTCGAGTGCAAGCTCTAAAGACCCACAATGCATGGATTGGTGTAGCAAAATGTACGCAAGTGCGGGGTCGATTCCACAGGGAGGCTGTGTTTGGAGATAGATTCTATGTTTGTGTTCTAGAATGTGTCTAAAAAAAGAAACCTAAACAATCTATTTTGGGATTTTGGATTTTTTGATGGTCGGGAGCTCTAACTAAAATGAATTAAACTAAACTATGGGAAAGGAAAGTGGGAAACAAGTTAATCTAGAAGAACTAACAAATGGAAAGGGGTTAGGGTGACTTCAACTTATGAATGGGCGATTCTATACTCGAATGCTATGGGATTAAAGAATGATGGCTTACTTTTATAATTGCTCTTAACTAGGTTGCTAAATTAGTGTCTTAATTTCCCCTAGGACTCGGTGTAGGTCCGTCCCTAAGCGGTGCCTCCTAGAGCTATGGCATGGTCCTTATGACCTAGGGCCTTAAGAGTGACCAATTGGCTTTCTAGGTGATTTAGAATAAACTTACCCTAGTACCTAAATCATTGGCTAGATTTAAAGCTAAGACCTATTGTCACTAAGGTCGACTAAACCTATCCTAAAACCTATTGGCTAGATGTAAAGCCAAAGGAGACTCAGCCTAGGCTAGCCCTAAATTGCTTACCGTCATTCTAAGGTCACTACAGCGAGATTTGACTTGATAGCAGATTCATACATGTTCTAGGCCAAGGTGTTTGTGAATAAAAGAATCTATTCAACTACCAAACATCGTCATGCTCGGATTACACCATTAAAAGCAATTAAAAACCAACATGTATTTGTTATTGAAGTCATATTCACTACTAGGCATGCAAATATACACATAGACATGAATATAAGTATTACCCACTTCATAGCATCCACATATAAACACATAGACATGATTATAGCATGGATTAGATATGCTTAGCAATAAATAGACTTCAAATTATACATATGCTACTCATTTAGGCATTTAATCAAACATTTAGACATGAATGAGAAAATAACAATTTGAACAAGAAAATCAAACATGTATATATTCAGTCGTTTAATCCCATATCATAAGAGTATACAGCTAACCCATTACATAAGTTAAATCGCCCTAAACAAGTCCACTCAATCATAATAAGAGATAGAATGAAAGAGAGTTTATGAAGCTTCTCTTTCATCCTAGCTAATCTTGTACAAAACTTTTTAGTAACTTGAGTCCCAATGTTTGAAACCCTCTAAATTCTCTTGATTCAAGGAGATGAAATGTGTGAGAGAGTGTGTGTGATGTGGGTGAAGACTACGGTTTAGTATGTGTGTGTAATGGGTGTGTTTTGATCCTATCTAGAAAAAAATGTCCAAAAAATTCTCTTTTAGTCTGAAAATCAGGCTTTTATATCAGCTTTTCAGCTCGACCAGCTTTTGGTGGTTCTCTCTGGACTAGCCGGTCATCCGTCTATTTTTAGCACCTCTCTGGAGCGGCCGGTTGACCGGCTCTTCTCTTAGGTTGTCTGGCTGACTTTCTTCCTCCATTCTTTGTCTTTTTGGCCTTCGGTCTTCTCTTTTTGACCTTTACATCTCCCATCTTCATCACCTATCATCGTTCAATCTCGATCTTAACTCAAAGTTCACCTAAATCATTGAAAACAAGCAATTAGTGTAGCAATTTGTCTCTTAAACTCAATATGTACTTTTGTTTATGCTTAAGCCTATTCTTATCAAAAGCACTATACTAATACATCTTTATAAGCACTTAATACCTCTTAATCATAGGCAAATTACAATGAAAACACATGCAAAAACACAACACATTAGACACTGCTGTCATAAACATGCCCATGCCAGAGTCTCTGCGGGATTGACCAAGTTTGATCGAGAATTGTAAGATATTTTGCATGTTTCTTGGAGAATAATTGTAGACCAAAAATACGTCTTAGTCCTAGAAGGAAAGGAAACTATTTTTGCAGAAGTTTATTTTGATAAGGATTGGATTTTTGGGTATTTACCTTTTATTTTATATTAGCATTAAAAGAGTTTCCTTTTCTGAATGAACTTTTAGGTTAGATATTTTTTCTATAAATCCTCCAGGGAACTATGTACAATTAATTCAAACTTTTATTCATTATTTTTTCATCAAATATTTTTCTTTCTTCTAGAAACCTAATTGCTAGACTTTTACTCTAACTAGGATTAATTCAAAGTTTATGGTTCTACAAAATCTGTAAGATCTAACTAATTTTCTCCTATCGCTTTATTTTGGTATTTATATATTTTCTGATTTAAAAATTAATATTATCTTTTGATTGTTCAATTTTGCATGCGATTGTTCAATTGCTTGATGATAAGTTGCCATACAAGCAAAATTAAATAGTTAATCTAATTAAGTGGTGGACTAGGTTTTCTGAGAACACATATAATCTAATTGAGCATTGCTACAAGAGAATCGACTTTCAGAATCATATCTATCTAGAGCTATAATACTATCTTTAAATAGACCCTGGAAGCATCTTCGAGGTTTAGACCATCTATTAGATAAGATGATAGCGGAGGAAAATTTGTACGGTTTGAGGATTGTCAACACTGAAAGGAAGGATTAGCTTGTTAAGCCGAGTTGACGATCATATTTGGTTTATCAAAATAGGCGAAAGTCATCTTTGCATCTAGTATCGGATTTATAGGCCTAAACAAATATTTACACCCTAGGCTAGATCATTAAACTATTTAATTTCTCTTTTAGTTGTCTTGCTTTATTTTTAATCTATTGTTAGTTCTCTGTTTTTTATTTATTGTTTATTAAATTATAATTGTCAACCTCCATTTTGTTGTATTTCACTTGTTTTTCTGTCTTGGTATAAAAATTATATTTTATAAACCAATCCATCTGGGTTTGACCCTTCTCATTGCTACCATAAATTGTGAAGTAAGAGTAGGAATTTTATTTTTGGTGGATTTGGCACCTATCAGACTCTTATATGATGAAGTTGGATTAGCTTCTGTATTCGAAGTTCAAGTAAATTCCATCCTATGCAACATTGCTCATATAAATAGGACTCATTGTATTGTAAAAGTTGTATCCATTATCAAGAGAAGCAATAAAGTCTGCCTCTTCATTCTCTTATATATTCTCTCTTTGTCTGTTTATTATATTGTCTATTTATGCTTTTTACATTTTGTAGTTATTTCCCATAACAAATTTGAGTTTTGAAAACTCGAACAAGTGCCAACAGATCAGGATTTGCACTACCAAGAAATCCAAGTTGCAAAAGTAGTGCCACGTTGATTGCGAGTTTTGAAATCTTGAAGTAGGCTTTTTTATTTTTTAGTTTTAGTTTCCCTAACTTCAATCTTGGAAACTTGAACTTGACCTGAATTCAAGTTTTGAAAACTCAAACTAGACCTAACTTCAAGTTTTGAATACTCAAACTTCTCCTTTTTTTTTAATTTTGCTGACTTGGAAACTCGAAATTTGAGGTATAAAAGGAAAAAGAAACGAAAACAAATAAAGGGAGAAGTTTAAGTTTTCAAAACTTGAAGTAAGCGAAAATAAAAAAAGAACCAATTTCAAGTTTTTGAAACTTGGGTTCAAATAGTAAAATAAAAATAAAAATAAAATTTCAATTTCGAGTTTTGGAAACTAGAAGTAAACATGACACTTTTTCTGTCACTTGAATTCCAAACCCTGCTTAGTTGGCATGCCAAGTTCAAGTTTTCAAAACTAAGAACTAGCCTTTGTCTCATGACTTTAAAAACACACACTTAATTTTATTTTATTTTTTGAGAAAAAAAGTTAATTAACTCATTCTCCTCAAATTATCCACCCACAATTATGGGTCATAGCCTTCCATGATATTCCTTGTAATAATTTGTTGGAAAATTGCAGTAAGATATATGAAACTGAAACTTCAAAAATATACTGTCAATAATCTAAGCATTATTAATTTGTAGATCCAAACACAACAGTACAACAAAACGCAAAACGTAGAAATTAAATTGTCAAACTGAGGTTCGTCAACATGACCTTCTTGAGGGATTTATGCCCCAAGAAGGTGCTAATGGTTCTTTGACATATCCTATCATCGTATTCTTCAAACCTGGGCCATGTCGATCTTGAATGAAACTAAACATGATTGATCCTACTATCAATCAATCCGTCATATAAAGGCGTAACTCCAGCTCTCTCTACGGGTGGAAGGAGGAGCAATAGCCTGTCAAGGCACGAGCCAAGCCAAGTCAAAGTGAAGCGATTTATACCGAGCAAGAACCTACACTAGAATAGGAAAAGCTAGACATTCCTTCTTTTCAAAATTCCAGTCATGTGGGCTTGCCTGAACTGTTAGTGATTCAAACAAAGAGGCGGGTCCAAGTCTTCCTCAGTTGAAGTACCAAAACTCCTCCTCCTTTATCTTCTTCCTACCATTCGAGGGGAAAAGATGAGACAGAATAACGTGTCATTTCGGAACCATTCATAAGCACGCCCTTAACTAATATAAAAGTAAATGAGCGAAAAACTCTTGAGAATTGGGACGAAGGCATAACAAGATCAAGAGAAGCTATCTTGATTCGGACTAGAGGCATCGCCATTGGCTAAGATCCTTTCCTCACTCTAACTTTAGGAAGCTGTTGAGCACCCAATAAGGTAGAATAGTTTTCAAAGTGTCCACTCCAGAATAGGAATACACAACAAAGAAAATGACTATCCCATTCTATCGAAGGTAAATATGGACTAGGATTAACTCTGGAAGTTGGGTTTCTCTATTTATCTCTGCTCTTGTGCTGGTTCTTTCTCAGCAGCTAGACTTACCTCATCCTAAATAGTAACCGCACCCCATTCCTCATGTTTCAAGGAAAAACTTCTCTCTGTTTTCTTTACTTTGCCTTATTTTTGCAAAATGTTTCTCTTACTCGCCTTCCACAGATGTGGCGCTTACTCTCTTTCTCGAATACACATCGCTCCGCTCTAGTAGAACCTTATTTTGGCTCCATTGGCTCTGCTTACTTATCACTCTGTCTATTCTTTTGTTCGTTAAATAGCTCGCCTCCCCGCCTTCTCAGGTCCTTGTCTCTCGTTAACATAATACTCCTCTCGCTTATGTGGTTCAGCCTCACTGGATCTCGGCAATAGCCGATTTCTCATGGGCCTTCTCTAAATTCCCTCTTCCTTTGTCTTAGGTCACTCCATCACTCACTCTGCTATAAGAATTGAGTAAGCCGATCCTAACTTCTCATAGACTGGATTGTCAGAATTTGCTCGCAAACAAACTTGCTTCCTGCCCATGTACTCGTAAGGTATCCCTTAATCTCTAGCCTCCTCTTTATCAGGCTCATTGTATCCTTTAGCTCGATTCTGCCCCCTTCTCTTTCTGCGCTACTTTGAATGGCATCATCTTCCATCCCAGCCTTGGGAGTCACCCAGTCTTTGTCATTGGTTGGAATAAACAAAGCGCAACAAGCACATTCCCCTTAAGAACAAAACCCTAGCTTTATGGGACCGAGAAGGAGTCATTTTCCGTCCATGGCATCATTAGAAGCACCTTCCCTTCCTACTAACTGAATTAGTTACGTCAGCAAACCAGCAAATACTCGCCAGAAGGACTTGACCCTGAATCTTTTCTCTCTTAGTCAATGCCATCAGTGAGTGTCGAGCCTTTTGGGTTAGAGGCCTAGGGAGAACTCCTTTGTTTAATTTCCATAATGATATGGAAAAGAAATCCTGAAAAAAGGGAATAAAAAAGAGCTCTACAGGGCTCTATTTGAAAGGTACCGGAGATGAAGTCCAAAGAGGATACCAGTAGAGTCCAACATCCATAGGAATATCGAACATCCTACGAATATACTGTTTACACAACAACACACACTCTCAACTAAATAAGACTAGAGGTTAAAATAGAAGGCACAGAGACTATCGACTCAAACTTAGACTTGGATTCTTGTTGAAAGACTTTAAGCTTTGAGCTTAAAAAGAAAGACAAGTATAGCTTAACTAACATGTCGGCCTTCTCATCCTTCTGACCTATCAGAGATTGATGGAAAGTTTATCACCACCATAGAAGAGCATGTATCATCTGTTTAAAGAGAGAGGATAAAGAAGCGAAACCCTCTGTGTGAAAGGACCCAAGAAAGTCAGAGATGCCTATTCATCAACCAAGATGAATTTTTTATATTTATAGTTTCAACTCCCCCTTTCTGAAGAAGTTCTGACGCAGACGCCTTGTTGAATTAAGACTTCCCTTCGCTCATTAGATCTGAACCGCTGGTGAATTTGTCGGATAGAAAAATCTTTGTGAAATAAAATCAATTGCTTGGGTGATTGCCCCTTAGCCTATTGTTTGGCGAAAAAGACTCCCATGAGTTTTATAATGGGTCAAACTATCTCCTGGTAAAGGGATACTAGAGTCATAGCGGGAGCCATAACCTTTTCTTCATTGGTTCATGTTGTGCTTCCCGAAAAACTCCCTTTTCCTATGCACAGAGAACGAAGTGGGATCTAAGAAATGAAAGCAACTACTGCCTTCTTTTGTAGCTCTTTCTCGTCAAACCCTTGTTGCCCCCTCAGGTAGACATAATTGGTATACTAATTCTTTCATTTACGGAGAAGCAATGAAATTCTTGACTCACCAATCCATGAGTCATTATACTCTGCAGATTAATGTGAAAGAAGTGGGGAAATTGTGGACTTCCATATCCCACTACCAAATAGAGGAAAGGACCCCACCTCGATAGTTGGCTTTAAAAGACCGACGCATGCAGTGGAATTAGGAGTAGGGCATAGTGGAACTAAGAATAGCAGTAGGAAAAAGATTCCTTTGTCGGGAGAGCTAGCACTAACTAATAAAGAAAGGATGGTAAGGTTGGTTGGCCGATTCCAGCTTGCTCTACCCTATTACTCTTGCCTCACAAGCCGTCGCTCAAATGAATTAAAAAATTTCTCAGTTCTGCTCTGTAATTGAAGCTGAAGATAAAGAGTCAGCGAAGAGAGAAATAATATTTGAAACCTACCATTTTTCTTAGTTCCCAGGGAGAAAAGAGAGGCAATGGCTTTTTTTGTAGTGCCGCCTAAAAGTTCTGTTCTTGATTTGGTTGTAAAGAACCTCACTTAAGCAATTCTTGTTATTGTTATTATATCTTAGAAGTAGTTCCTATATTGTCCTTCTTTTCTTGCTGGAGTACGCTAATGCTTTAGTTTTCTCGCTTGTTCCTTTTGTGGGAGATCAAGACTATGGGAGGAAAAAGAGTGCATTAGCTAACATTCCCGACATGGATGGTTCAACCCTTCAACCCAATCCAATATTTCTATCTTTATCAGACACTTTCCATCCAAAGCTTTATACTAACTTCTCTTTACCACTTGGCTAGCATGATTAGAGGAGCTGCCACGCCAGCTTTTTGCCGTCCAACTTGGAATCAAATCTATTCCTTTATGCCGGGTGATGGAACTATCGATTCAATCGAAAGGCTAGGAATTGTTTTCTCCTATGCCGACACTACTACAACTAATACCTAAAGAAAGGAAAGGAATTATATCTAGTTGATTGGCCGGGAAAGCTTTAGCGGGATGAGATAGCACTGGCAAGTGACTTCAGTTAATAGCAAATCAAGTAGAGCTTTCTAGGTAAAAAAACAAAATAGGGAAGGTCAACTTAAACTAAATGGTTAGATAATAAAAGTTAAGATTAGGTTTTATAGAAAAGGGGGGAGGATCCAAGCTAGTTTCGCCATTTGCGAGGAATCTTTTTTTGATTAGTAAAGGAATGAAGCAGACTGAAAAGAAGATGGATTTGTGAATCCATCCGTGAGGAAGACAAAAGCGAGAACGGTAAGAGCTCCACAACCGAATTGTCTTCCTATAACTGAGAAGAAAGTGCTTTTACCTCTCCGTTTGACCAAAACCTTTATTTCATTAATCCTTTTTCATTTTATATCAATAGGGAACTCCTGCCTCTTATTCATCTATTTGTGACCATTATTGCCCCTATTCTCTCAACAAAGCCCCTCTTTTATAGATGAGGGGGACTACCTTTGCTACCACTCTCTCCAAGCCAGCCATAATAGAATAGATAGGCCAAGCTTCTCTCTTTATTATCTGGCTTGAGGTGGGTGCCAAGCCTTCCTTAGGCAAGAAGAATAGATGGATAGACTGAGAATAGAGGGAGAGATGGCATGAATTATTTACTTACCGCAAGAAGGACCAGCAGCTCTTCAATATCAACACCTACTCCTCCTTCTAGTACACTTACTACAGCTATGACCGATCGGTAAGCAAGATCTACGAAGTTCTATTGGTCGACTTCTATCATCTATATCTATTCCATTTAAGGAATGGGCTTATACAGGATAAGGCCAACTTTTTTGAATATTGGTAAGTTGTCCTTAGTCAAGCTCTGGAAGTACTTCAACTCATATGAGTTCAAGTCTTTCTTCACATCTTGAAGGTGTAAAATCAATAGTAGCTTATTCTGCTACCGTGGGTTTAGCCTCTTTAACCTTTTGGTTTAGTTGCTTTCCTTAGTTCTGAGATCCAGCTTAAAGCCTCTAGAAAACAGTCATTCAGTTACTAAAAAAAGAACTATTTGAAAGTGGAGTGACCAAGAGGCTGCAAAGAGTACAATTCCCTTTTTTTAATAGTAGTTCTCTCTCCCCTTCATCTAATCCTTTTTATGTAGCTCCTTTCTGTGTCAATTGCCAATTCTTGGTCATTGAGATTCATGGGCGATTCGGATTTTTATTTAGGTTTGGAACCCTATCTGTTTTCCCCTTTCAAACAAATCGAAATGATTGAAGTTTTTCTATTTGGAATCATGTTAGGTCTAATTCCTATTATTGGATGGATTATTTGTAATTGCATATTTACAATACAAACGCAGTGATCAGTTGGACCTTTAATTAATTAACATCTCTTTTTTATTTACTTTCTTCTTTCTTGTTTCTGCAGGAGGTAAAATGTTGGTTGCTCTTCAAGTTAGTAAAGTTATTTCATTGTAATTAGACCTAACAAGAATGGAATCATGCTCTGTAGGATTTGAACCTACGACATCGAGTTTTAGGGACCCATGTTCTACCAAACTGAACCAAGAGCGCTTTCTTATCATAGTAGATACAACTGTAATGAAAAAGGATTCTTTTTCTACCAAACATACAATTTTCATGCATATAGTCTCACAAAATGAAAATATGTATGTCCAATTTGAATCAATCTCAATGGATCCCTCGTTATTGCCTAGAGGAGAAGAATAGGTAGGGATGATAGGATTGGAACCCGTGAAATTTTTTACCCAATAAAAAGGCGCTACCAAGCTATGCTACATCTCTTTCAATTGGTCTACAGTGTCATAGTAGAGAATCCTTGCCCTGTTTTCCTTTACATCGTTATTTCTTCCATCAATATAAAATTTCTCTTGCCATTTCTTCTTTTTTTTATATACTCATCATCATCCTGCCGCTCCTACCAACACTTACTTACTTATGAGCAAAAAGGGTTATAAATAATCAGCCCTTTAAATAAGTGAGGCTTTCCCGATAGAAAGATTTACCATGTGATAAAGATCCCAATTTCACGTATCTGGTTAAGCAAGCCCTCCCTGTCAGCTTCCACCCAGACAAAAAAGGTGAGTGCCTAGCGTGAAAGCTTGCTTTACTAAGAAACTAATAGTTGGCAAGAAGCAAGGGGCTAAAGCCATTGCGCTAACGCATATCCGTTTTCTTGCTCGTTAGCGCTTTAGTTTTCAATAAGGGGCAGAGCTTAAAGAAGTGAAGAGAGCCTAGAGTAGCAGCCTCTTTTTTTTTTTTTCAAGCCCCTTTGATATGTTATTAGTCAATCGCTAGCGCCCCTACAGAGTAAGGGTGTATTCTCCTATCAATGAAAGCGAAAGAAAGACAAAAATACCAGTGCCTTTTGTATAGATCGAGACTTGTAGCTTGATTCGTTACTCATTCCATACTAGGAATAATTGTAGGAAATTGTTTGATAATAAGACTTCTTCCAATTTCTTTCTCAATGACATCCGACGATCAAGACAATTCCCGTGAAACTCTTTCATTTCATAGAAGTGAATTCTTATTCTTACGAAGCAAATAGCATTTCCTATTGATTTGTCCCCTGGACTGGACCTATTCTGATTCTTAACTATCCATCACTACGCTGCTGCTAAGGACTAGCAAAATCGAAGTAGCGAAATTCTCGGGTGATCTCAATGGGTTCAGAAACCACACGTTTCTTTGGATCATCATAGCATACCGGCTGATGGAAATAGACTTACTACCAGAGATATTCGTGTTACTTCATCTACACTGGTTTGTACACGAATGCGTGAGTTATACCTAGTGCTTAGTAAATTATAGACCACTTCAAATCTTTATTTTTGAGAGGGATAATCAACTCCGCAAATATCGATCAGAACTTGAACCCTTGTATAGGAATGCAATTTGAGAAAGCACAACAATTGAAATGGGCAGTCTGTGTTGGTATCAGATCTATTCCCATCTTCTGATCTTTCCCTTTTTTACTCATTTCTTGGTAAATTCTCCCAACTATATTTGAAAATGAATTGGTTATCCACAAAGATCAAAGAAGTTTTCTTGTAGTTCCATTTCTTGCTTTAAAAATGAAGAAAGACTTGTCGAAAATCACCGGTTAGGTTGGTCCGACCAAGAAAGGCATGGGAGTCTTTGGGCATTGTTAGAGCCGAGTTAAGTACAGACTGGCTACCTAGAAACTAAACAATAAACATGAAAACTTCCCTCTTAACATTATTAATAATTCATTTTTCTACTTTTTATTTCATTATCGATTTGAGACTGTAGTTATCAAGAACATATTAAAGCAATCCTTGGAGTCCCTATAAAAGAGACTTTTTCTGGCATATCGTTGGTTATGCTTTTTTATCATGCCCAGCTTTTCTAGACCATACTCTTCTTCGAGCATTTCGACGATTCGTTGAATCTTATTAGGTGAGGGTACCCTCATATGTTCGAATTTTTGTAAGTCAATAATAAGGTCAGCTACCTAATTTTCCAATGAGGTGAGCCTTCGCATATGTGAGGCCTTGTTAGCTTAGCTCCACCTGTTGGCGCTGGTGCTTTTACTACTCTTCTAACTGCCTCCAGATGTCCTCTTGGTTGCTTCAGTAGCTTGGATTTTAAAGAAAGGAGGAACAGGCTCCTAAGCTAGTAGTAGTGGCTCAGAAACTTCCGGCACCGAGGGTAGGGCCAATCACCATGTGCTAGAGAGACGACCAGAAAGTTTGTGTTAAGCATAGAGTAGGTTCTTGTCTTGTTTAGGCATTTGGTGCCCTCTCTGCTGGCCTGCTTAGTGACAGAGCCGCCTTCTTTGGGGTTAATGCGAGGACAATCCCCCACTCCAGGGGTTTCTTTCTTTACAACTAGATTATACGCGACTTAGTCCTATTTCAAACAAAAGAAGAAAAGAAGGAAATCTTCGTAAAGGCAACAAGGGCTTTCACCTTCGAATTGAGTAGTGATTATTCTTTTATTCTACTTTTGTAATTGAAACTCTAATCGAAAGTAGACTCAAGCCTTACCACTTCTTTTATGTATGTGAATTTTCCAAATCTAGTTCTAAGTACCTGATCTTTCTTCGCTTCAAAGAGGGTCTAGTTTGATAGATACAGATAGAAAGGAACTAAGCAATAAAAACAGAATACCAAAGGCTTACTTCCATTTCTCTCTACTCTATCTATCTATTAAGGCTATGAAAGAATTCATTCATAGAGTGCTTTTTGATTGCACTACTTTTTGAAAACAACCGTACAAGATAGACTTAGCAGAGGAGATTATGCCAAAGGAGACCTTTTTTACCGATCGTTTGGTTAGATGTGTCCTTAGTCACCCCGGAGAAGCTATACGCTTAGGAAGCTTACCTAACTTATCGCTTAAGTCCCAAGAAAGGAAGACAACCCTAGTAAATCGTGCATAATTGTTGAAGAAAGATTCTTTAAAAGCCGGCACTTTGTTTGTGTTAATAATAGATACTTCTTCATCTTTGCCGAAAATTCGACTTGGGAATACCTTTGACCGATTGCCTCCCCCTTCATTATGATTACATAGAGAAAGGAGTTTTTGACATCCATCTGCCATAGACGCCAGGACTTACTTGTTGCGAAAGAGATGAGCACTCGCACAATAGTCATCTTTGCCACTGGACTAAACATCTCGTCGTAGTCAATCCTGCACTGCTGTGATATGAGAAAGCACGAGCAACTGCGTCCCTTTGACTGATCTATCACTTCGTCGCTTCACCTTTTATACCCACTTGCAAGAAATTGGCTTTACTTCAGTGGGAAATGCAATAAGGTCCCATGTCTCATTCTTCTTTAGAGTGGAAATCCTCTCGCGCATTGTGCTCTCCCATTCGTCATTACCCTTTGCGTCTTCAAACGAACTCAATTCCCCAATTTCAAACATAGAACACTGTAAGAGCAAGATAGCGTCTGCAAAGTCGACTTGCATATACTTCGGATTAGACATCGCTATCCGCAAAGACCTTCTCAGACTTGGCTAATTTTAGTTGTGATGTCTTCCACTGGTAGTAGTCTCTTCTCTTGACTATCTTGCAACTCTATTCGTGAGCTACTCTCTCCACTTCTTGAAGAAGGAATTTCCTGGCTTATGGGCTTTAGACTTTGAACCTTGCGAACACCTGTCTTCTATCAAATGGGCTCAAAGAACTGCCAGCTCATGAACTCTATTTTGGCGACTCTACTGGTCCCGAGTCACTACCTACAGAAACCTCATACTGCTCTGGTAACTGTGCTAGCATACTCGTGTCTAAACTCTCTGAGTTTGGAAACATTACATTCTTGGTAGACCACCATAATAATGCCTCATCAAATACAAGATGTAGCGGGACCTATGCTTTATTGGTGGTGGGATCAACACATCTCCACCCTTTCTTCTGCTCATTGTACCCAGTAAAGATAGACCAAATCACCTTTTTTCCAACTTTGTCACCAACTAGTTGGGCACAAAGACGTAGCAAATGCACCCAAATACTCTGAAATATGAAAGAGTCGGCTCTCTCTTATATATACCTGGTATGGCGAGAGAAAACCAAGCTTTGCTTAAGGCATTCTGTTGATGACATAGGCTTTAGTCATCATGCATTCAGCTTGGTAACACATTCTTTGCATTCATCATGCGGTTTCGCCAAGATGTCGATTTTTCCTCCCCGCGACTCCATTCTGTTGTGTAGTATAAGAGCAGGCAAACTGTCGGTGAATCTCCTGATTTTCAAGTAAGCACAAACTTTTGTGATTTGTATTCCCCTCTAAAGTTTGCCCTCAAACATAGTTTTCTTTGCCTTTACTTTCTAAAAAATTTTCTCCACACTAATCTTCTGAACTCCATTAACTTTTGAAAGACTTTGAACTTCTCTTCTAAGAAATATACCCCGTGAGTCTTCATCAATAAATGATTACATATAACGCTTGCCTAAGCATGATAGAGTGGAGACTCTGCCAAAGACGTCTGCTTGATTGAACTGGTCAACTTCTCCCCAGTTCTGTACATGCACAAAGAATGTCTGAGTCCCTCTTTCTTTTCTCAACCTGTGAGAGCACTAATAGAATATGCCAGCAACTTGAGAAATTTCATCCATCACAATACTGTCCTTTTTATATGGTTGAGTAATAAGGCGTAGCTTCCCAGGTTTCTTTTTTTTTTAATTGAATAAATGATCTATCTATACCTTAAAAGGATAAAACCTAAATAAATAATACCTTAATGCCTTATCAATGGAAAGGTCTTCCAAACTATGAATCATTCATCTTTTCCCTTCCTGTAATAAGGACGTGTCTAAGGATGCTACTTCGGGAGGGCGTGCTTCTTTTTATGAGGGTGTATATCACTTTGGACGTGCTTTACCAGTAGATGCATGAGTTGAAACCTAATAGCTGGGCACGTCGTGGGAGGAGAATAAGCAAAATCTGTTGCATAATCCAAGTAAAAGTCAGCATCTCACTAATCAAAATCATCATCATGACCAGTAGCTAAAATTGCTAGTCGATCTACCGGATCAACTTCTGCCTACCTCGCCCAATCAAAGATCGTTAGGAGTGTTTTTCTTCAACGGGAGGCCAGCCCTATAGGATAGGATACTTGGCTCCATTGGTGCTTCCTCTCCTCATTCCTTCGTTCCAATCCATCCAGACATATATGGCAACCCGTACTAATTTCTCTGACCATAAAAGAAGGGATTGGACTTAGGTGGGCAAGGCAGGATCTCAACCCATTTCTCCCATCAAGCAAGCATTAGAGTCAATAGGATTTGTATCTTTCTCATCCGGGATAGGCCCTGAAAAAGAAAGAGCTGTGAAATTGGAAAGGGTAGCACAAAGAAGCAATGAGTTTCTCTTCTTGGGCCAGTAATCTTCATTCGATGTGTTTAGTTTTTGCTAGAGTAGGCGGCAGTGTCCTTCCCTCAAAGTGCGGTGGAGAGATGAGTCGATGTTCTCGGAGGTAATGATTCCTTTCCAAAGAGAGTCCAGAGTGGCATATTCGACACAAGATGAACCTCCATCCATCAACTGATCTGTATAGAGGCGGGAAAAAGAGTACCGATCTCCTTGTTATGCCCATGCTTCTCGTCCATGGATGAGTCTAGTATCCCGCCCTCTTTGGTCGCTTGCTTCCAATTCCCCTACTTGACCCGATTCAATCCCTTCTGCCTTCCTGTTGCATCTTTCTACATGATAAACCTATGGGGAGAGCAGCGGAGTTTTCTGCTGCCTTTCTAGATTAGCCTTTTTTATCGGTAGGGGATAATCCGTCCGTATCACAGGTGGCTCATTCCTCTTGATTTGCCACACTTTGTTCCTAAAGATCCCTCTTTCATCGGGATTGCACCTAACTAATAGGTCTCATCTGACTGTTTCCATGGCCAGGATCGGCAGATAATTCGACTTGTGCAAAAATGTCTAGAATGCCAAGTGCAGGTATTTTACCTGCATTCCTATCAATGAAAAGTCTAGCTGCTGGAATAATGATTTCCATTGCTATTTGATACATTTTGGCCAGTAACATTAGTTAATTAGGTGAAGGTACGGAAAGAGAGGGATTCGAACCCTCAGTAAACACAAGCCTACATAGCAATTCCAATGCTATGCCTTAAACCACTCGGCCATCTCTCCTACATAATGAAACTAACTAAAAAACTGAGTGAATAGTGAGTTATTCATATTCTATTTTTTTTTATGGATACGACCAATCAATTCTAACTATAAAAATAGAAAATTTTGCATTCCCTTGCTAAGAGTGAAATGGTGGGATCCTTATTTCATCTTTTTTTTTTTTTCGAATATCCTCCTTCCTTGGATTAGTACTGGAACGCATATATCAAAAGCTCAGTGTGCAATTTGAAATTAGTATAGTAATTGAGGTTAGACAAAATAGGAGCCAGAAAAGGAAATAGTTTTTTAATCTGGAAAAGTATTCTATTGAATTTTTTTACCCAAATTTTAAAATATCATGCAAAAATAACCCAATTCATGCTAGGTTTTCAAAAATAACCCAAACTGGTTCCCGAAACACGGTTCATGCCTTCTGAGAACACAAATTGTAACAGAAAAATTCAAAGTAAGAACGCTGCTGCGCACTAGGCCGCGTTCCCAGAATGCAGCAGCAAGTACGGTGCATTCCAGGAACACTGCCAGCATTCTTGGTGCGATGCCGCGCTTCATAAATTCGTCCCAACACTCCTTTTTTCCCATTCCACCACTTCTAATCCAAAAAAATTCCCCCAACCCCCAGGCCAAAAAAATTAGATTCTCAGCCTCATTGCGAAGGATATAACCTTAATTTTGTAAGTTATTTATTTTATGTTATGTTTTGCAATTATATTTAACGTTTTAAGTTATATGATTTGTTTTTAGTTTGTGTAATTTTTGTTTTGGTAGTTAATTTTAGTTTGTGTTAGTTTGTATTTTAATTATTGTTAGTTTACGGAATGAATAATTGTTGTTAGAATTATAGCTTAGGTTTTATAACATAATTTCAGCATTATTGTTAGAATTAGAATCAATATTATTATTATTATTTTGATTATTATTATTATTGTGAGCTTATTATTATTATTATTATTATTATTATTATTATTATTATTATTATTATTAATCTTATTATCATTATGATTATTATTATTAATCTTATTGTTACTATTTTAATCTTAATATTATTAATGTGGTTAATGTTATTATTATTATTGTTATTATTAAGATTATGATTATTATTAGCAATATTATTATTATTACGATTAATGTTATATTTTAGTTATTTTTATTATTATTACTACAACTATTATTGATATTATTATCATAATTTATTATTATTATTACTATTATTATTTTCATTTTTATTATTATTATTATTATTATTATTATTATTATTATTATTAATACTATTATTGATATTATTATTATTATGATTAATGTTATCATTATTATTATTTAATAAATTAGAGATTTAAATTTTAGAATAAAGTTAAGTTAGTTAATTGTTATTATTAATTTTTATTTTAGGATTCATTATGAATAGTCGACCTACACCAGTAGACACCACGTTGTTGTGCCACTATATGGAGCACCGGGTGCAATATTTGCAGGATCCATATGATTTGGGTACCATTAGATGCTATAGGCTGGATCGGCCTTTATTTAATGATCCAGAGCACCCATTGATACAGTAGCAGTTGGTTGAGACGGGATTCTATGAGTGCTATAAATCTCACTACCATCAGCTTAACCGCGGGTTGATTACTACCATGATTGAGAGGTGGCGGCCGGAGACCCACACATTTCATTTACCCGTAGGGAAGGCTACCATCACCATGCAGGATGTGGCCGTCTATTAGGGTCTTCCTATGACTGGTACACCATTTTCGGTGCTTGATACGAACACTCAAGGGATGATTGGGTTGTTACGATTCATGATTTGCTGGGGATTGATGCAGACGTGGTTGCAGATGATGGTACCGTTTGTATTGACATTCTGGGGAACTCAATAAATTTCATCGAGCTACGGGACAGGTTTGTGATGTAGGGTACTCTGGAGAACCCCACTCAAGACCAAGCGCGGTAGTGGGTACGACTGTGGATATTTCTCGTCATTTGCTGTCATCTCTTTGCAAACACGAGTACAAATGAGGGTAATTTGGCCTGGTTGATCCAGTCAGTAGACTTTGAGCGGATCTAGCAGTATAACTAGGGCGCAACTGTACTAGCATATTTGTACCAACAGCTTGACCGCGCCTCATTCCATCAGTGTAAGGGCGTATGAGGAGCTGTGACACTGGTCCAGGTATTGGTTTGCATCATGTAGTTATGTTTAGATTTTATGAATGTTAACTTTATTATAACAAGAGTTATTATAACCTAACAATTGTTTATTGCTTGCTGTTTTTTACATGGGATACCTGTAATTCCATCGATCCACGTTTTGATTGTTCCCCATTGATTATTCTAGCATGCATATAGGTCAGAGCAATGGCGGTAGACAAAGTATGTTCTAGGTTGGCGGATCCTCCAGGCCGGTGGTTGATGAGCTAGATGACGACGAGAAGGATAACAAGGCAACGCAAAGCGAGTCATCGAGAGGGTCTCCGAGCAGACACATGGGTCCCGGGACTATGTCCATGAGTAGTTGGTGGATAGTGGTGTTGAATAGCAGAACCAGCCGCCACAATCTGAGGCACATGCAACCCAGGCACCAGCCACACAGCCACAAGCACAAAAGCCTCCACACCATCAGACATGTTCATCCAGGAAATGCCATGCACCATCCCCTGCTAGACGTCAATTACCTGACCGCACTAACAGGGGAAAGGGCCTTGATCATTACACACCCGAATGATGTATTCAGTTTTAGAGCGCTCTTTTTTTTCATATGTATTTATGACACATTGTTATGTATTGATGGGACTTTCATATGTTTTTTCATTTATGTTAGACTATGTTATGTTTTTGATGGTTCGTTAGTACGTAATGTTTTCGATTAAGTACATTATGCACAAGTAACCTACAATTGAAGTAGACATTACAATATTAATTACACAATAACATTACAACGTCACAACAAATAAACATAAAATGATTACACAATAACATTACAACATCACAACAAATAAACATAAAACTATTACTGCCAACACTTGCGGCAACTAGTAAACGTAACGGATTATAAATTTCGGTTGTTGGGGTAAATTGCAGCAGTGTGACCTAGTTGACCACATGCTGTACACCTTCGTCGTCCATGGCGGTATGAGCAATCCATCACATTTAGGACGTGCTGATCTCCGGCTCGTCCTCTTCTCTGTTGAACACGACTTGGGTTTGGATGCAACGACCATGCAGGCGCTGGAGGCCAATAAAATTAGTGTCCAAGCGGCTCGAATGTCCTCCAATAAGTATCTTTATACAATTTTATTGTCAGCTATTGAGGTATCATGTTCTCCACATTAAACTCCCTAAACCAACAATAGTTTGTGCATGCGAGCACAGCAAGTGATATTCAACCCACCTATCACAAGCACACGTACTTTCTTCCCAGTTGACAACCTGGTATGGCGGATTCTCGTTCCATCGCACTGGAAACTGACCGACCTGGTATCTACCATCCTCTCTGAACCTAAGTACATGATGGCGATGTGACGAGGTCTCCCATTTCTCAAAGATCTTTCTCACACTAGGAGGAAGCCGATGGCCTTCACTCTCCAACTACATGGCACAGACCAACCGATCATGAAAGTAACCTTTTATCTTCATAAAAGTATTAGTAACAAGGGCCGTGCTAGGTGACCCCCTTGCACCGACGAGGACAACATTGAAGCATTTGACATTATCTGTGGTTATCACACCCCATCTGTATCTCCCATCAGCACTCATGGTCCATGTATCGGCAAGGATATCGGATAGGAACTTGTGTACTCATCTGCCAACACCGTTCTGACTAGGGTCCGCAGCAAGGATCATGTCCATTGTATGCACAAAATTGCGTGCTTGACATTCTCGGCCAACTACCTAACACATGTCTTTAATGAACTGATTCCACCATCTTTTCATCACATTGCTTTTGAGATGTCTTGAGCAAATGCGATGTTTTATTTCAAGTTAACTGTCATGTGTAACCCGTTCAATTGTAGATGTGATGCTTGCATGCCTATCTGAAATGATACACACTTGGGGCATCCTAGTAAAAAAGTTCTCATGTAACTACTGTAAGAACCACGACCATGAATGAATTGTCTCTGTGCCTACAACTACAAAGGCTAATGGCAATACTTGGCAGTTGGCATCTATAGCTAATGCAACTAGGAGATGACTCTTGTACTTTCCCCACAAATGTGCACCATCTAGCGAAACCACGAGTTTACAATGCCTCCACACCGTGATGGATGGACCGAACGCCTAATAAACCATGTCGAAAATTTTTTTCGCCTACATTGAACCTTTAGCGAACCTATATCTCACAACACTACCTGGATTCTTGGCCATCACAACACAAAGAAACTGTGGGAGCATTTGGTATGACGTGTCCCAATTGCCATACACTAGTTCAATTGCTTTATTCCAGCAGTTCCAAGCTTTCCCGTAATTGACATCCGCGTTAAGCTTCTCATTCATGTGAGCTTGGATAAGCTCGACCTCGTAATCAGCCTTCTTAGCTATGAAATGCCCCACCAAATATCCAACCAAACCCGAAGTCAAATTTCTGTGCCCCGACGCAGTTATTTGCGCCATACAAACATGTCAGTGTCATACTGCGTGATCTCCCACTGCTGATGTGTTGCTTTCTTTATGACACGTACATACCATGGGCATACTACACTTCCATTGTGCATTTCCCTACATCGTACCTTCCACAGGGTCTTACTCGACTTGACGACTTATACTCCTTTTGTTTTTTATCGTGTTCTGTTGAACAGCCCTTATCACATCCACTTTGGATGGGAACACCATTTGTTTGGCCAGTTCCATCCTGTAGGGTCCTATATTGGACATTTGGTGACCTTGTACCTACTTGTCGTGTAAAATTCAGTCCTAGCAATATGGAACTCCACTGCTTCCTTCTCTTCTACCTCCAGCTCTACATCGACATCCGGTCTTTCTACATCGTTCTCAATTTGGTAGTTCAAACTTGCTTCTGAGACTACATCTTCTTGATCGTTCAATTCACCGTCCTCGTTTTCTTCATCTGCCTCTGATAAAACAGTATCTGTTGTGATGTCACATCTCTCCTCCATGCCACTGCCAAGATGAGAGGGTCCTCCGACTTCAAAAGTGAATTGTGGTTGAGGGGAAAGGGAAAAAGTGGCAAACTCTGCCACTGTTGTTGCAAGATTGTTATGTTCATCTTCTTCATACAATGCTGCTGTATTTAGGTGGCATGTTGGACTAGTACGAGACCTCAGCCATTTGTTGCGGCACATACACGTCGTCACACTGAACGTCCATTATTACTACGCGACACAACGATTCCAATCACAGCGAGCTGTGCCATATATCTCTCGCATATCTTTATCATCAATTATTGCACTTGGATAATAATAAATCTGCTACAATGTAGCATCCCATCTAAGGTCACGATAGCATAAGTTAACCCTATCAATGGTCAGATGCAACCCTAGTTTTCTAATTGCACGAGAAACAAATTGATCATAAGTTGTATCGAGATGAATTTTGATTTTTTTGGTATATTTGGACTTCTATAATCAAGACCGTAATCGATCATTATTTTGTGACCACCATAGTATAAAAGACAGTAACCTCGGTTGAATTCATTCTTTTAGTTGCTTTGGTGGAATAAATTTGGTAGAAAGTTTATTTGCTAGAAAGTGGAATAATGGGTAATGGATTGAATGAACCAGTAGATGAAGGGGTTGGGGTTTATAAGGTAAAAAGACGTATTTTGGGAATGAGATTTCTGAAATTTTCCGTGACGTGAAGTGACTAGAGCATGATTGATGGTAGGGAATATATTTCAGTTACTACAAACGCACTCGTAGAATGCGCTGCTAAGAATAAATTCCCTGCTCCGTAATCAAATCAAATTTGGAAACAAATCTATCAGCGTTGTAAGGAAAACCCATAAAATGAGTTTTGGAAGTGTGAAACGCACTCTAGGAATGTGAGCGGACTCCTGGAATGCCGCCGCACTCCTAGAGCACGTTCCGCATTCCAGGCGTGCATCTCCCATTCTCGAAATGCATGAAATACGTGAACCGCGTTCTAGGAACTAGTTTGGGTTATTCTTGAAAACCTAGCACGAATTGAGTTATTTTTGCATGGTATTTTAAAAATTGGGTCAAAAAAAATTCGTATTCTATTAGGGTGAAATTCATTTTGTATCGTACAAGAAATGAATTCCATTTGTGTATGTGCTCCTGAGAAAAAGAAAAACCCCGTTGGGAATGAAATTTTGCTCCCTGTCCCCCTTTTCACAAAAAATGGAGAGATGAATTGATGCATTTATTGAATCGGTTAGGACTGACAGGGCTCGAACCTGCAGCTTCTGCCTTGACAGGGCGGTGCTCTAACCGATTGAACTGCAATCCTAGGAAAATTAGGTTTACAGCTTAAAAATGCTTTTTTTTCTCTTCGTTCGAACCATTTAGTTTCACCGTCTTGTAACAGAGACACGAATGATATACTATATTATTATATAAATATAATTAATATGCAGTAGACTCATAGTGGGCTCATTCATGAATTAAATCAAATGGGCCCTTATTATCTAAAGAGTCACACTCTTTAAATGCTCTAAGAAATAGGCTTAAGTCATTGCTTCAAATCCGATAAAAAGGGATTTTTTTTCCACGAAACTCCTGTCTTAGTGTCTTCATTTTGTTGTAGAGGATATAAATACGAAAAAATTAATAGCCTGGCAAGTCGTTTTTTTTAGTTTTTAAATGGAATGTTCATTATGATGATAAGTAGTCGATTAGGAGAGCTACTATGTCACTGGGACATAAATATTCTAGATACCCCCATTATGAATCGCCAAAGTCTTCCTACTTCTCCATTGTTTAAATCAGATCCAAAAAATGAGAAATGAATCAAAAGTCAGTGGACCTGAATTGAATCATGACTATATAAGCTATTCTGATATTAAAAAATTCAATATAGATGAAATCGTGGAAGAGGGCCTTTGATTTCCTTGGGCCACATAAGAATTCATCGTCCGACTAAATCTGCTTGTTCCTAGATGCTCTATAGAAATCTATCGCTATTCCTTTTCCTCTACCGATAAAGGTTCATTCTGAGTCACAAGAGCAATCTCTTTTTTTTTTAATTATATTTGCTTTTCATTATGGTAATGCAATGCGAAATCAAGTTGTTTCTGATGATGAAAAGAGCTTTTATCTTATGTGAAATTTATGAAAACCCAAAATGTCGGTAATGTTAGAAGACGATTGTCGATATCTGATGGTCAGATACCCGTGGTCAGTATATCTTTGAAAGCTCAAACGGCGAGAATAAACAGACTCCTTGAGGGCTACTTAAGCCACTTTAGTGCGAACCAGAAGGACTAGACCTCTTGGATGTTGCTCAGTGCTGCTTTAACTTAACAACCAAAAAGCTATGCGTCGAAGTTTAGCCCCTTAGAGTTGGCCATAGGGCAACAGCCTTTGACCCCCCATATCATTGTGAGCTGAGGGGGCTTGCCCATCAGCCTACTTTGCCAAGAGGCAGCAGGAGTGCAATGACCTAGCCCAAACCTACTTAAATAACCATCAGGCTTAGCCCGGTCTAAAAGTAGACCTTGTAGAAAAGCAGATATGAGAGATAGCCTATAGACTCAAGTGACTAGCTCGATGAAACTCACCCCCTATTCCATATGAGTCAATTCACTTCGATTAGACTACACCGACCCAGAGAGGAACGTGCCTACGAGGGCACTACCAGATCTTGTAGATTAACCTACTAAAGAAGAAGTTTAGTATATCATAGCTGATCGGACCATGGGCTAGCCCATACACCCACTGCATGAGTGGAATACTACTTAGTCAAGTTGAAAGGCCAACCTGAGAGCGAGGCAAGCCGAGAAGATTCGAAGACCAAGTCAGAGACTACTGGACGTCTCGCGGAGCACCTCTCAACGAGGATGTTAAGACTTTTCAAAAAAAGAAAAAGATTTAAGGGCTTAATCCACCTTTACTAAAGATCAAAGAGTACACTTGCACTCCGGCTAAAAGGTTTTTTTAAATCCATGTTTGACTCTGATTAGATCCCTAGCACAAGCTACCTTATGTAAAACCCGAGGAAAATAACGTCAAGTAGAAAGGAACAAGGTCTTATGACGCGATCACTATATCACTTCTTTTTCTTTATCTCTCCTCTATAAGAAGAGAGGATGATACGTGGCATGTTATACCTGATCCTTTCATCAACGAGACATACATAAGTTGACATAGCTCCATGTATATGTTCTTTAGAGCTAAAACCAATCAATAGAATGAAATAAAATAATGATAAGCCTAGGGCGACGAACATGGCTCAAGAATGTCTATACAAAGCCTTTCTCTTCTTTACTCATAGAGGCAATGCACCCTTTGACTTGGTTTATAAACAAAGAATCTTTTGAAGTTATACGAACTTTTTAAATAAAATGCCACGCTCCGCGTGTCACAAGATATGAAGCGTCCTAATCAAAGACTCTCTCAAACTTATTTCGGTAAGGCCAACGCACCAACCAGCCAGTGTGGTTGCAAACACACTATGCTATAAGCTAAGCTGTTCACCTTGTAGACGGAGAAGATGTAGAAAGTTTGCCGTGCATGATTCATAAGATTTTACAATAACACCAGTGTCTTACTTCACTTAGCCTTCCTCTCCCCATCCCTTATTAATCTTTTGCAAGCCGTCATCCTAGATTTTTTTCGGTATGCCAGGTCACCTTTCAATTAAACATTTTTTCCTCGAGTCTATATAAAACAGAATGAAAAGCTCAGGTGGAAGCACAAACAAAAGGAGAGAGGAAAAGTGGAAATGGGGGAAGAAGTATAGTGCTAGTTCTTACTGACACTTCTTTATCTAACTTTCATTTTTGAGTGCTTTCTTTGTTTTGTTATTTGGATTGAAAGAAAGAAAAAACTTCCTTTCTTTCTCTTCTTTCTTTTTTATCCCTTCGATGAATTTCGGCTATGACTAATGCCTCACTAGTTGAAAATACATAAGAAAGCTAAGCTACCTGAAAAAGGGCAAGGTGCGGCTTGAATTGAACTCGACGAATTGCGTTTTGCCAGAGAGTTTTTTTTGAAAGATTCTCCATTGGGAAAGAATAAAAAAAAAAAAAAAACGTATACGCGGGAAGGGGGCCCCCAATACTTCATCATTCAAGGGGGGAGACTAGCCTCATTACTTCCCACTGGGCGAGAGGTGCACCTAACCCACCTACCCACTCATCAATCACGGTCTTCAGCTAACTTGCACTAATAGACCTTTATTGCAGTGTGATTAGGCACCCATCTTTTTACTGTTGTCAATTAATCTCTTCCATGTTCGATTCTACTCTATGTTAGAACATTTCTGTGAATGTTATTCTCATCTAAGTGGTCCTATTCTGTGTCCCGTGCTAAGAAGCATTACTCCTCTTTTCATTCCAAATTAAAGAATACGACTGATATGATTGATTGGTCTGTGTGCCTCTCTTATTACTTTTTTATATCCCACTATTCTTCAAATACAATTCGATCCTTCTACGGCTAAATCTCAATTTGTGGAAAGCCTTTTCTGGCTTCCTTATGAAAACATCAATTTTTATTTAGGTGTAGACGGTATCTTTTTATTCTTCATGATATTGACCACATTTCTGGTCCCTATTTGCATTTCAGTGGGTTGGTCTGGCATGAGAAGTTATGGGAAAAAGTATATTACAGCATCTCTAATTCGTGAATTTCTAATGATTGCTGTCTTCTGCATGCTGGATCTTCTACTATTCTATGTTCTTCCCAAAAGTGTGCCAATCCCTATGTTGTGCAGAGCTGAGCAACTTCTATTCACTGGGATAAAGCTTTTCCTCTGCAGGGGCCTTGTGCAATAAACCCCATACGGGCGGGCATCCGTCATCGTAAAGTAGTCCTCGCAAAGCTTTCGGGAAGAGGGGTAGTCTTGTGTGTAAGCATAGCATTTTTAGGCAAACCCGCCCAACCTAACTAAGAAGACCTGAACCTGACAGACATATCTTTTTCCTTTTGAGAGGGTACTCCGAGTAGTGGGTACCTCGTAAGACCTCAACCCGTCTACTCGGGTCTTGTGTGGATATGCAGGAAGGGGTGCTCCTAGGTGTATGTGTAGGGGTTGTATTTGTTCACGAGAATGAATTTCTCATCAAGTCAGTTTGGGGGGTGTAGAGACACTTGCACAAATTCAGGTAATGGCTACAAGGAAGAAATCGAGAGGAAACTGTATCCGACCAGGGATAGATGTAAACTCCTAAGCTACCGAGGGTAGGGATAATCGTCCAGGTCTTATTGTAAAAGTAAAAGCTGCCCCAACATAGCAGACAAGTTGCTTCCTCTGTCGTCGCTGGGGAGCTCTTTGCGAGGAGACCTTAGGATAAGTTGCTAAAACAAAGGGGAGGAGAGGATCAACCCGTTCAGTAAATTCTGAAGAAAGACTGTTGGCAACAAGTGGAGACATTTTTTTGGCCCCTTCAAAAGGAAATATGAGTAGGGTAGAGCTCGGCAGAGGATTGGAGAATAGGGTAAGGTCTTCCCCTTAAGATTCAGATAAGAAAAGAGTTCCAAACTTTTATACATAGACCTCCATAGTTGTGCTCATACAAATTCCGGCCAGGATATTTGGGAAAGACCTATTTGAACCGTTCACATCACAGTAGTAGCGTAATGGCCATAAGTCAGGGGACGACCATAACATAAGGCTGTTACTTTCACACCTCTCTCTCCATCGATCCGCTGCATGAGCAACCTGATTGTGCCGTACATGTGCTCTACAGGCCACACTTCATCTTTTTTCCCAACTAGCCCATTTTTCTTTTGATTTGAAGAATGGGCCTTGTACTCGATTCGAAAGGCACGGTTTTCAGTATGTCTCCAGATAGGGCCCCTACTAGTCCGACTAGCTAGTGAGCGGTTCATTCAGGCAGGAAGCAGGTGAGGCCCTACGGGCAGGCATCTCTCACAAGGCAAGCACCATTGTTCGCCACCATTTGAGAAGCAAAAATTTAATAGTCCAGGCTAAAAATACATGCATAGATAGTGGTCTAATGCCAAGGCCAACGATGGAAGCTCGGGACGGAGCCGTATGAGGCAGAAGTCTCACGTACGATTTTCCAAGAAGGAAGTGGCTACCTACTGGAGCTTCAACCAACCACCACTAATCAATTTAGCTTTGAGGCCATCCTTTACTCTACTATTATTATAGGGGTATGGGGTTCGAGACAAAGAATGATCAAGGTAGCATATCAGTTTTTTCTTTATACTTGGATATGTTTTTATGCTATTAGCTATTCTGTTGATTCTTCTCCAAACAGGAACAACCGATTTACAAATATCATTAACCACATAATTTAGTGAGCGGCACCAAATCTTTCTATGGATTGCTTCTTTCGCCTTTTTCACCGTTAAAGTGCCTATGGTACCAGTTCATATTTGGTTATCTGAAGCTCGTGTAGAGACACCTACGGTAGGATCTGTCATTTTGGCAGGAATTCCTTTAAAATTGGGAACCTGCAAGTTTTTAAGATTTTCGATACCCATTTTCCGCGACCACTTTAAGATAGATCGATCTTAAGATTATCATTGTTTACTTCTCAGTAGCTCATATGAATCTGGTGACTATTGGTAGTTTAGCTGGGCGACGGCCGTTGGGTCACCTATTTTGAGTTATGAATAGATAAGGCCAAAACATGTATGCCGGGCGTGCGACCCATCAACCTACTAGTAATAGGGGAGAAAACATAGCATGTTGCAATAAAAGCTTGATTCGAGGCGTTAGCAAAACACCGCCGTCTGTTCCAAAAACAAGTGCCCCTTAGTGCTACGGGACGGGAGTGGGGGACGGCCCTACGCGCAGGCAAGAGCAGCACCAGCTCTATGAAGTCAGAATCGAATCTTTTTGTTGACTTTCCCAATTCATTCGTGAATAAGAATTCAAGGGTGTGAAGCAAGTACCTATAGCTGCTTCGGGGATTAAGCCTTTAAATTTATTTTCAAATCGATTGATAGAAAGTCTGATATGTTCTAATGGATTGAAAAAGATAGAGAGGGAATCTATTAAAAATAAGGGAAATCCCCTATTTTTATTTATTAATGAGACAACTAGCTATTCTTGATCCATCAAAAAGAAATCGATATGTATCTGATGGAGTCTACATCGTACATATAGCACCCAAGCACTTTTTAGGCCAGCTTAGTTCTCTTATCCATCCCATTAGTCTAATGCATTGGGCTCATCTTATGGAGGGAAAAGCCAAAATATAGTTCTCTTGTTCGCCGTCTCAGTGCATTCCTTTCTCTCCTCAGTATTGTTTCAAACAAAAAAAAAAAGAGCACAGATCCCTGACCTAATCTGTAGATCCACTAATGTAAAGTGAGGAGTTGAGCCTGAACTGGTGAATCGAAGTCACTTTTGGAACCATACTTCCTACAGCTAACATGTGTCTAGTTTAGCGGGAACGCGCAACCTAAACGAACGTGAGCTGCTATACCGAATCCCCCACTGGCCATCAGGGATCGAGTGGTAAGGCCATGATTCGCAGGGGAACTAATCACTTAGTCTTCCATTGGGGACAGGTGCACGAATGACAACTCCAAACATTACACATCCACCGCCTACTTACCATTTAGATGGCTCCAGCGAGATCCAGCTAAGTTAAGGAACTTAGTGTCGCGGTTGCTCCACTCCACTGCAGTCTCATGAACTAAACTTTGTTGCCTTCCCGGGTGCGAAGCGAATGGGCGCTATACTGGGGGTCTATTTCGGGGCGGGGAGCAAAGAGAGACCAAAAGAATGATTCATTTGGATTGGCGAGCTTTTTCAGCCAAAAAACTAAGAATCAATGGAATGTCTGTCTATCCATAAACATCTATTCTATCTGTATATCTAGGGGATCTCTCTATACATATAAAAGTTTTTTTATGGCATGATATAATCACCTTGCCATAGCCGCATATCAGTTGCACTCAATATGCGGGATTTATGTTGAATTAGATCTTTTGGGAAGCTTTTGGACCTTGCAAAAAAGACTCTAAGCCTTCTCGCAAGCAAGTGCGACAGAAGCAAGCAAAGTATAAACGAGTCGCCAGAAAGAAGCGGCAAGGAAGCCAAGCTGTCTACGAAGCGATAGCTTCCCCCGACTGACTAAAATACAAGAGTCGCGACCTACTTTAATTCAAAAGAAAGGCGAAGGGTTTGGCAACAAGCAAACGGCTTTCTATCATAGTTGCAAGAGTTCCAAACCTTAACTACTTAAGTACCAAAGGCTGCTTTCGGTTGGTTCCATAAGGGGACTATTCACTACAAGCTATCAACGCTCAGCCCTGTCTTAGATTGAACGTTGACTTATCTTATTGCCGTTCAATCCCTAAGGCGAGTTTTCGCTGAGAACGGAATAGTGTTCGTGTCCAAAGATGAACAAAGCCCTAGCTTATAGAGTTCATTGCTTTTCCCAAGCTGGAGAAGGGCTTATAATGCTCGCATTTGTTTGATATGCTCATTCAGTACCAATACAAACTAAAACTAAACCAAAGTGGAAGGGCCACAATAGAATCTAGCAGTAACTAGTGTATAGTAGTCGGCCTAACTAAAGCATCACGATAGCATAAAATTAGCCTTATGAATTGAGTCTTAAGTAGGGGGCTTAGCCAGCCCGCCTACCAATCAAAGAGGCTGAGAGTAAGCATAAGCTCTTCGAGCTTCCCTACCTGTCTAACCTTTTGCTCTAAGGGATCATAGATCGAAAAACGCCTTTTCAACCACCAAAAGATAAAGGAAGGAGCCTATGTATTTGCATGACCCCTGCAAATTTAACCCTATCTACACCCAGAGCCACTTCCCTAGCGGTTCTGCCACTACATCCCCACTGCATTGAGGAGCACTTATGCACTATGTTTCGGTTGACTGATAAGGAAGATAAAGTTAAGGTGGGAGTCTGCGATGTGATAAGTATGACCCAGGGAGATACATGCTAACTATGGGTAGGAAGCAAGAACCATTATTATGTAAATAATTTCGGAGGGTTACAGATATCTTACACTATCATCGATCAACAGAGCAGAACAACCAAAAAAAGAAGTTAAGTTAGAAAGCCATATGATAGGTGGTAACTATGGAGTACAGTTCGGGGGGTAATTGTCGTACTCTAATCAGTGGGGGGAATCTTTGGCTTTATCAAACATACAGGGAATTGGAGTTAGCATTCTATCAATGTCAAGTCATGGACTGGTTTCTTCAGCCTTTTTTCTATGTGTTGGTGTTCTATATGACCGACATAAGACTCGACTTGTTAGATATTATGGAGGTTCAGTGAGTCTACCATTTTCTTCTCTGCCACTTTGGCCAATATGAGTTCACTTGGTACTAGCAGCTTTATCGGGGAATTTCTAATCTCAGTAGGAGTTTTCCAAAGAAAGAGCTTAGTAGCCACATTAGCAGTGCTTGGGATGATTTTAGGCGTGGCCTATTCCCTTTGGTTATATAATCGTGCGGTTTCTGGGAATTTAAAACCCGATTTTCTCCATAAATTCTCCGATCCAAATGGTAGAGAAGTTTCCATATTTATACCTTTTCTTGTTGGAGGGGCGCCCGTCCGTTAAACTATCAAAGAAAAAAGGGGCAAACCAATGGGATCATGACATTGTAGGTGCTTGCGATGGGACGGATGCGACTTCCTTTAGTTGGTTTGGGTGGCATAGTGATATCGCTATTTAAGCACAAACCTAAATAGCCCGCAAACGCTCGGGTCGTGTGTAGTACGGTGTGTGCGAGTGCAGGGTCGAATCCACGGGAAGGCCTAACATGTATGGTGTCCTAAGCTAAGTGCGTCCTAAAAGCTACGTGCAGAGGTCCTAACTACAATTTTTTTTGGGATTTTTGGTTTGAAGGGAGCTCAAGAAAGATAAATCTAAGCTACAGGCAAGAAAAAAAAAAGTGTTATGTGTGTGATAGGGGAATCAAGCGTTCTAAGGGGATGCTAACACGTGGAAATAGGGAATAGGGTGATTACATCTTGTTTATGGCGATTACTACATTTTTCTAGGGTTACTTTATGGATTAAACTAAATGCTCTAATCTATACTTATAATTAGCCTCCTAATTGGTACCGTAAGCCTCAGTGCTGGTCCGTCCCTCAGTGGTGATGCCTAGCAGTACGGCGTGGTCTTTATGACTTAGGAATTAGGGCTAGCCAATAAGATTCTAGGTGAGTGTAGATCGATATAACCTTAGCACTTAGTCCTCTAATTAGTTCCTCAATCTAGCCCTAGGACTCGGTGCGAGTCCGTCCCTAAGCTTCGCCCCATTTAAAGCTACGGCGTGGTCCTTACGAACCTAGGGTGTTAGGGTGGACTAACTAGCCTTCCTAAGTGAACTAAGGTCAACTAAACTTATCCGGACTCCTATTGCCTGGATTTAAAGCCAAAGGGGACTCGACCTAGGCTAGATACTAGTTGTGCACCATCGATCGCATCACAATTAGCGAAAATTGACATTAAAGGGCATGGAAAGCACATCTAGGGCATGGCATTTAAGAATAGACCGGTATATTCTACTACTAAACACATAGACATGTTTAGATTACACCAATTTAAGCAATGGCACTCAACATGTATGCAGTAGAAGCTGGTTATGCTATTAAGTATGCTAACACACACATAGACATGTATATAGTCATACCCACTTCATGTAATCACCACACAAACACATAGACATGCTAGCATAATGATTTAGAAATGGTTAATAGCACAATAGACTTCAATATATATATATGCTACATCATTGAGATATTTCAACAAACATATAGACATGTATGTAAAATAGCCTTTGAAATCCTAAGCATAAAGCATATATACATAAATCCATCAAGTTACCATTAATATAAAGTCATAATCAATCCATAAATACAAGATATAATCACCCTATATAACTCTAATCATACATAATTAGACTTAGGATAAAAGAGAGATACCCTTCTATCCATAGCCAAGCTTTACAATCCATGAGCTATGCCTCAAATCCTAGTGTTTGATCCTCTTGGATCCTTGATTCCAAGTGTTAAAATGTGTTTAGAAGTGAGTGTGTCAGGTATTTTTGGTGGATTTTAGGTTTAGGGAAATGGGTGTTTGATTTGGGTGTTGTTCCCCTTCAAAAAGGGCTGAAAAGTGGCTTAAATAGAGCTGTTAATGCGTCTAGCCGGGGGCCCAGCCGGTCGACCAGCTTTGGGGCCAAGTCATCAGGCCAAAATTGGCCCAGATTCTGATCCAGCCGGTTGACCTAGCCAGTTGACCGGCTTGGTCGTCCGGCCTAGACAGAGGCTAACCGATCTTGATAATAAAATGGTCATGTCTTGCTCGTTTTAGCTCCGATTCTCGCACCCTTTTTTTCTATGGCTTCGTATCATCGTGAGGGATCTCCAAGCCATCTTTTGCACCCTAAAATGTATCCAAAGTTTTTCCATGTCCTTTTTAGGTTGCAAGATCCGAATTTGGCTCACGTTGCGCTCAGTCTCGCCTCAGTCGCTCCTTCTTCCATCCGGCCATTTCCAAAAGCACTTTTCTTCATTCCTTTGCGTCCAAAACACCCTTGGCTTTGCTCCAAACTTCAAGGACCCTCAATTAAGCTCCAATTATCTCTCCAAATCACACCTAAAACAAGCAATAAATGCACATTAGTGTAGCTTTTAAGTCTTTACTTCAACTATGAACATTTAAACCTTACTATGCACAATTAGGACCTAAATGCTATACTAATATATTAAATGAAGCTCAAAACACCTCAAAACAAGTATATACATGCAATAGATAAACACACAAAACAAACACATCAACACCCCCAAACCTTCTCCTTGCTTGTCCCTAAGCAAGCCCAAACCTAAGTTTACCTCTAAAGTCAATACAAAAGATTGCCTAAGGAATTGACTTGCTATCACGGTTAGCTTAAAAAGCATGAAGGGGGCATTCCTGTTATGAAGAGATCCTCAAGTCTCTTCGAATTCTCCCTCTACTCATAAAGGGCCTCGAACCTTATGGGAAGTTCCCGAGTAGCCGAACCACCAGAAGCGTAGGATTTTAATGCACGCACTCGGGATGTTGAGATTTCGTGCCCTCTCAACTAACGTAGCCTCTCCAACATGCACAAAGCTTCTAAGACAAGAAGAGAGAGAATATACATACAAAATGGCTTATAAAAAGCCTTATTTACATATCTACATAGAGGATAGTTTGTGCTAAATTGATATTGTGTCACTTATGCACTTATTCACAAAAACTTTTTGGTGCCTTTGGCTTTTTCTCTTTTTCACTTTTTTTTTTATGTTTGCACCTTTTTGCTTTTTTTTTCAATTTTTTTTTTTTGGACTTGTCATGCTTTGCATTGCATTCACACAAAAAGAAAAGAAAAAGAAAGGCTTTAGCATATCAAAAAGAACCAATCAAGAAAAGGCACTCATATCAACAACCCTTTTTCAACACTCTTTCCTACCAAGCTATGGGGTGGATACAAGGGTTATTCTTAAAGGTCCTCACTCCCCACAACTTTCAAGGGCATCCCCTCCAAGACCCGATTTTCAATCCACTCCATTCACTTCCCTACAATGCAACTCATATTCACCAATCAATTAAATCAATCACAAAAGCTAACACTCCAATCAACCAAGAGACAAACGATTTTACATGCATCAAATTTTAAAAATTTTCACCATTTTAAGCACATAATGTACATCTACCCTACGCAAAGCATATAACAAGAAAACCAAAGTCCCACACCTCCAAACCTAAACTTTGCTTGTCCTCAAGCAAATAGAACAATACTACTCAATAAGCAAAATGGCAACACAAAGCAAGTAAAGGTAGTGGAGATGGGGTAGATACAAGGGGTCAAGTGGAGAAAGGAAAGATACAACCTTGTGTTTCTTTGGAGCTCTTCGATGCCAATGGATAATGATTCAACTACTAATCCTTGTCTCTTAACAAATCATAAACACTCAAAGCACACAATTAGTAGCATTGCCATGCAAGCTTGCATTGGCATCATCAAATGACAAACAAGGTGTATGAAGAATAGGAAATGATAGAAGTGAGGATCAACACTTGGAAGGATGAAAAAGAAAAACAAAAAGTAATTGCAAATCAAAGAACAAAATACTAAAAGCAAATAAAAGAAAAGGAAAATCAAGGAAAGCAAATGAAATATAAACATGTCTAAGGTGCCTCCTAGCAACGCTGGATTTAACGCCTCCAGCCAGGCGCTAGTGTTAGAGCAATACATGTTTAAAATTGCAAGGCACAAATTGCCGAATATTCAACCAAGCACATATAGTAGAAGGAAAAGGGTCATGCAATAAATGATGGGGCAATAGATGTTCAATGCATCCCTTTTCTGGATCCCACCCCGAAACATCAAATGAGAATGTGACCGCAAGTGTGGAAGGTGTCATGCATAAATGTGAAAGATCATGCCCCGCTTGCTCTCTAACTAACCACCCCATGGTGTTCTTTTCATAATCAAGAGCTAAGAACACACTCTCCCCATGGGTCAAAGATAGGTCTAATGCATGCAACATGAGAGAAGTGCTATTTAGCCCTAGATGAAAATGTTCTAAACTAGAAGGCATAAATGTGAGCTCTAAAGAGAGAGGCTCAACGAAATGGGAAAGGGGGGTTGGAACGACTCTCGGAGAAGGAAGGGCAAGGGTAAGGGATGACGAAGTACTACACTCTTCCTCTCCACAAGATATAACATGTTCAAGCTTAGGTCGCTCTAACTCCTCCTGAAGGGTGGATTCGATCCGAATGGGTTCTTTCTTCAATAATGATTCATCAAACATCCGAAAGACCCATAGATCAATCTTCCAAGCACATCAATTTCTTTCTTATGTGTCTTCTTAGAGTTGCTAATTGGCTCAACATAATGATTCCTAACTCTAAGAGACTCATCATCTAAAGACTCTAAAATTAATGTCTTGTTTTCCCCAATGGATGACTCTAAACCTTCACTAGCTAACATCTCACCAAATTCATCAATATATTCATTGCTAGTGGGTGTCATCTCATCATCATGCTCTTTATAAGGGGTATACACATATAGAGGGGACAATGGGGACTCAATGGATTCCGGGTCATGCATGCATGAATGCTCAAAGGAGGTGTGTACCTTAGACTCCCTAAATGTAGACTCGAAATGCAAATGAGTGCTATGATCATGAGACTCAAGCTCCAAGTGTGCAGAATGTGTGGGATGAGGAGGAAGAAAAGGCTCACATGACTCAATGGAAGACGTTGAAAGCTTAGAAGGACAAGGTACTATTTCCTCTAAAACATATCCATAGGAATCATCAAGAACCAAATTATCATCAAGCTCATTCTCATCCTCACTACATGATGTGAACTCTCCATCAATCTCTCTTTCTAATTGTCTCTCCATCGCATCATCTTTTTCACCCATAGTCACCTCATTGTTAGGTCTCATCTCTATCCCTTCAACTCGCTCAAAGGGTATCTCAAAAGTCTCACTAATAAGTTGCATACTCTCAGCCATTCTCTTCAAGCGCTCTCCTAGAGATTTGGATTCTCACTTAAAACTCTCTAGTTCCTCTTAATTAGATTAGAGGAGAGATTGGGATTGCTCAAGCATTTGATCTAATTGCTCCGAGAGTGTGGACATAACAGAAGAAGGTTCAACCGACTGAAAATGGTAAATATCTTGATTGGGGTTACTATAAGCACAACCATTATATGACTCAGAGGATGGGTGGGTGGGAAAAGATGATGGGAAGGATGAACTCTCAATGCAAGGAGGTGCATCGAATAAAGAGTCATCTTGACCCCAATATGAAAATGCATAATGTTACTCCCTAGATTCATGATAATATGATAAAGATGCATGCATGGGCATATGATTGCTAGGGGCATAGAGCGTAGCATGCAATCGAGGATAAGGGTGGAAGGTAGGGAAAGTATTGGAATCATGAGCACGACTTCCACATAGATTGCAATAACAAGAATATGCATCCCTATAGTCACGATTTCTAAATAAAGATACATGAGATGATGCATGACTATGGGGGTCATAGTTAGCACTAGCCCTAGGTGGGGAATTTTCAAAGGGACAGAAAACCGTTGGATGTATAAAACTTCCACAAATGCGACATGCAATGGGAAAACGTTCGGGTGGTGGGGAAGAGGATACAAATGACCACCATGATGCATTAGGATCATTCATGATTATTGACACAAGTAAACCTCTTCACAATGCTCAACAATTTTTTTGAATTTTTTTTATTAATCAAAATAATAAAAACATGAAAGAAAAGATAAAACAACACGTAACAAGCTAAGACACACAAAAACTAAGAAACCAAACAAACGTTGCTTCCCCGGTAACGGTGCCAAAAATTTGATATCGCTATTTGAGCACAAGCCTAAATAGCCCACAAGCGCATGGGTCGTGTGTAGTACGGTGTATGCGAGTGCGGGGACGAATCCACGAGGAGGCCTAACATGTATGGTGTCCTAAGCTAAGTGCGTCCTAAAAGCTACGTGCTGAGGTCCTAACTACAATTTTTTTCTAGGATTTTTGGTTTGAGGGGAGCTCAAGAAAGATAAATCTAAGCTACAGGCAAGAAAAAAAAAAAAAGTGTTATGTGTGTGATGGGGGAATCAAGCGATCTAAGGGGATGCTAACACATGGAAATAGGGAATAGGGTGATTACATCTTGTTTTTGGTGATTACTACATCTTTCTAGGGTTACTTGATGGATTAAACTAAATGCTCTAATCTAGACCTATAATTAGCCTCCTAATTGGTACCCTAAGCCTCAGTGCGGGTCCGTCCCTAGGTGGTGATGCCTAGCAGTACGGTGTGGTCTTTATGACTTAGGAATTAGGGCTAGCCAATAAGATTCTAGGTGAGTGTACATCGATCTAACCTTAGCACTTAGTCCTCTAATTAGTTCCCCAATCTGGCCCTAGGACTCGATGCGAGTCCGTCCCTAAGCTTGGCCCCACTTAGAGCTACGGCGTGGTCCTTATGAACCTAAGTTGTTAGGGTGGACTAAATAGCCTTCCTAAGTGAACTAAGGTCAACTAAACCTATCCGGACTCCTATTGGCTGGATTTAAAGCCAAAGGGGACTCGACCTAGGCTAGATACTACTTGTGCACCATCGCATCACAATTAGCAAAAATTGACATTAAAGGGCATGGCAAACACATCTAGGGCATGGCATTTGAGAATACACCAGTATATTCTACTATTAAACACATAGACATGTTTAGATTACACCAATTTAAGCAATGGCACTCAACATGTATGCAATAGAAGCTGGTTATGCTATTAAGTATGCTAACATACACATAGACATGTATATAGTCATACCCACTTCATGTAATCACCACACAAACACATAGACATGCTAGCATAATGATTTAGAAATGGTTAATAGCACAATAGATTTCAATATATATATATATATATATATGTTACATCATTGAGGCATTTCAACAAACATATAGACATGTATGTAAAATAGCCTTTGCAGCCCTAAGCATAAAGCATATATACATAAATCCATCAAGTTACCATTAATATAAAGTCATAATCAATCCATAATACAAGATATAATCACCCTACATAGCTCTAATCATACATAATTAGACTTAGGATAAAAGAGAGATACCTTTCTATCCATAGCCAAGCTTTACAATCCATGAGCTATGCCCACAATCCTAGTTTTTTATCCTCTTGGATCCTTGATTCCAAGTGTTAAAATGTGTTTAGAAGTGAGTGTGTCAGGTGATTTTTGGTGGATTTTAGGTTTAGGAAAATAGGTGTTTGATTTGGGCGTTGTTCCCCTTCAAAAAGGGCTGAAAAGTGGCTTAAATAGAGCTATTAACGCGTCCAACCGGGGGCCCAGCCGGTCGACCAGCTTTAGGGCCAAGTCATCCGGCCAAAATTGGCCCAGATTCTGATTTGGCCGGTCGACCGGCTTGGTCGTCAGGCCTAGACAGAGGTTAACCGATCTTGATAATAAAATGATCATATCTTGCTCGTTTTAGATCCGATTCTCGCACCATTTTTTTCTATGGCTTCATATCGCCGTGGGGGATCTCCCAAGCCATTTTTTCAGCCTAAAATGTATCCAAAGTTTTTTCATGTCCTTTTTAGGTTACAACATCCGAATTTGGCTCATGTTGCGCTCAGTTTCGCCTCAGTCGCTCCTTCTTTCGTCCGGCCATTTCCAAAAGCACTTTTCTTCATTCCTTTGCATCCAAAACACCCTTGGCTTTGCTCCAAACTTCAAGGACCCTCAATTAAGCTCCAATTATCTCTCCAAATCACACCTAAAATAAGCAATAAACGCACATTCGTGTAACATTTAAGTCTTTACTTCAACTATGAACATTTAAACCTTAATATGCATAATTATGACCTAAATGCTATACTAATATATTAAATGAAGCTCAAAACACCTCAAAACAAGTATATACATGTAATAGATAAACACACAAAATAAACACATCACATAGCCCGTTGCAGAAGTCCCCCATTTTTTTCTATCCAGCGAGCCAAAGCTTGACGTTACTAAACTAATGAAATAAGGCTCGCGCTAGGGAAAGGACGGGGGCAACCATGCATGGTACTTCTCGACCCTGTCTTTGAGGGATAGTTGAACGAGCAACTCATTAATGTTGTCGGGTTGGACGAGCCAATAACTTGAACGCGTTCGATCTATTTTTTGAGCAAGAATCATAGCCTTTCCTTATCTTCACTATGATACAGACTCCAAGTTCTTATGGCAGAGCACGGGGAGATTTATCATTAATATGATGACAGGAATAGAAACCAGAAGCACGACTGGGGTCTTCGTGGTCCAAGATAATCAAACCATCAGTAAGAGTAACGTAAGCATGAGACTTTTTTGTAGTACCGGTGAAACAGATGGCCATAGCAATGGAATCTGGGACGAAAGACTTGTAGTATCTCTCTAGATCTGGCAAAAATGAAAGAACCTTTAACATAATTCGAATGGAGGCTGGCTACTGAGCCCACTTTAGCCTCATAGGGCGGGCCCCTGTGCGAGCTGGACCTGCCATAGCTCATGGCTAGAGCAACGGGAGGCCCCAGCAGAGAGAAAAGTAAGAAAACGAGCGCTCCTCCTGCCATGTGGGTTGCAAGAGCAGGGGCAAGTGCTTGGTAGGCCAACATCCCAGTGAACTGGGCGGGGCACTCAAAGAAAGGGGGAACACTGAGCAAGTACGAGAAATTGGGCCCGCGGAGCTTTCTTAAAGCAAGGACCACTACAAGAGGTCAAACCAAGGACCTATGGAAGTCAGGCTCGTCTCCAATCAATAATGGATCAAACAATAGGGGGTCATAGCATTGGCCTCTTTTTTTATTAATTCAATACAATAGGGGAAAAGATCATACAGTTCTCTACCGAGACAAACTCTCAACGGATCCTCCGTACGTCTTTCTCGTGGTAGGAATAGAACAACAGGGAAAGACCCGGCCGACCAGCCCAGGGCTAGAGGGTAAGCTTTATTTATTGTTAAGAGAATGGGGAGGGAATCGAAAGGCTTCCATTTCTGTTCTTGGTTTGGGGGCTTTCGGGCCCCTCTCAATCTTTTTTGTAGTTGAGAAGGGGGAAGGAGTCTAAATCAATGGACATTAATGAACCATCATTGATGGAAGTTACACATGACACGAATAATTCGACTCAAGGTCTGGTGCTAATAGAAGTTGCTTACTTTCCTAGTAGCGAAGGAAAAGGGTAAGGCTTTTTTCATAGGTTTAGTCGGCGAGTCTCAAGAGATCTATGTTGGCTGTCGAAATCAAATGAAGATCGAAGGACAATTTGATTCATTAAAGGGCATAGCGGCACCCTCGCTTGGCGCCATTCCCAGACCTGGCAGTAGACGGGCAGGCTGTGCCTAAATTCAGACCGGACCAGACTCTTCTTTGTTTAAGCTGCTCCCACGCACGACCGACCGTAGAGAAACTAAGAGCTAGCAGACCGGGCTGGGCGCAGGTTCCAGATCTGAAAAGTTGAGTCTCGATCAGCCTAGTGCACCAACTGCGTGGTATGACGGGCACTCAAAGACGCAGCAAATGATGGCCTACCCCACCCAAGAGCGCTTATATCATAGGGGAACTCATGGCTGGAAACAATCCTTATGGTTTGTTTTGATATCCGGTAGGAATAATAAGAATCAAGTCCACATTGGTTAATGAGCCTAGTGATAGGAAACTATCTAGCTTGGTTCAGAAAGCATTTGTTGGGTTAAAGATTTTTTTTTTCTAAATGTTACAGCCTAAATGCTGAACTATTGACCCTACTTGTTCGGATGGGTGCTCACCCCAAAATGTTCCCGGACTACATTCATACACCCGTAAGTAACTTAGTGCAACATGGCAAATTTCATTGAGAGGAATTAGCAAAGAAAAGAAAAACGGGTCAACATCAACATGTGTATTTGTAAATTGGAAGAAAAAGATGTTCACATGCTTAGCCTACCAGGAAATAAATATTGGACTGGGAAGTAAAAAGGGGAAAAAGTGAAGTCATAGCGCATATGGCACGAAAAAGAAATCCAATTTCAGTAAGATTTGATCTGAATCGTAGTTTAGATTCAAGTTGGTTCAGAGTACTACTATTTTTCATATATTGCTTACTTATTAAGAAGAGCTTCCGCTTCATTCTTTCGTTTGTTTATATATGGTTTCTGATGGCGGAGGGTTTTTTGTTAAGGGTCGTGTCTTTTTTGATTGATTTTTAGGACTAGGGCATCCCGTCTTTTAGGAACCAAATGCTTCCCACTTTGATTTGGAATATCACTTTTAGATCAAATAAAAGTGGGAATTCAGGCGGGGAAACCAGTTTATATTCCTGGTTTGCTAAAAGGGTCCTTAGGCCCAATCAATCTCTATACTCTTGATGCAATGGACTCCTCAAAGCCACTAAACCGCTCTCTTCCCCTCGTAACCCTCTCCTCGAAAGCTGGAGCACTTGGTCATCGAAATCCAAGAAAGCCATACCCCGAGCTATCGGGCAAGAAAACTCCTTTTCGCACCTGCTTGCTAGTGAGCAGAGTCTCTTTGAAGAGCTCATTGAGAGCAAGAAAAGGCTTGCCTCAGAGTTTCAATTCGATTTGTTTATATAAATTCCCGAAGAGCTCCCCTCGCCCTCATCAGAACAGAGCTATGCCAAAACCAAAGACGCCTCGCTAGTGCAACTCTTGATATTCATAGAAAATCTTCCTCTCCGGCGGAAGTTTTTCTTAGGCGTGTGCGTCGATTTCAAGAACGTCCGGAAAGGCCTTTTACGCGGGCTAGAAGGCCGGTTCCCCATCTCTCATGTGGATAGAATTAGAGCACTGATCGAAGCAGATGTACCACTGAAGCTTCGAACAATCTATATACTTTCTATTAGCGAGCTGATTGAAAGGAAGATAGGACGAATTCTATCCAGGGAATCAAAACAAAGACTAAGGCGACCTTCACATGAGAAAAAGACAGTCATGATTAGGATTGGATTTGGCGACTGCTCTATCTATAGTTAGGGATGAGCTGACGACCATGCTACACACGTAGGTCTGCTTTGAGAATGGCCTACTGAGCCTGCCTTGAGTATAATCCCCCGTCAGGTTGGAGAAAGTATTCACTTTGCGTTCCATGATTGACGATAGAGATATATATCTCGTTTAGCCAGTGAATGTTGTCCGCGCTAAAAAGAACCCGTTCGGCTACTTCCTGGAAATTCACCGCCGCTGGTAAGTTACCATCTCCCGTAGGAGTAGTGTCCCTATATACTTTATATACAATCGCGAGTTGATCCACTATTTTCTCTTTGACAAGATCTACAGCTAAATTTGTTATTTTCATTTCTATATTGATACTATTTATAGTCGGGATCATTTTACCAGCACTAACAACCACTAGAATCGCTACAAGCAAAGCCAAACCCATCCTAGAAATGAAATTAGCAACAAGTTGATCTATACCAGACATACCGAGTATTAGATTCAAGTTCTCTTAGACTGGCAACTCGTATCCCAAAGATACAAGATAAGTAAGCACCCGGTCCTCTTGCGTCGAAGTAAGGTATAGTTCTAGTGTGTAGGGGTTTTGCCTCACAGAAGGAATGGGAAATTGGGGAGTGAAAAAGCTGAAACGTATTCCACAGGACAGGAAAGACAAGTACGGTAGATAAGCAGTTTACCCCCTCTAAATGAAGAACTTGTGAATAGTGCTTTAGCCTTACATTTCATCTCAACAGGTAAGGGCCCATATATGGAAAGTTTATTTAACCAGTGGTATCCAGTATGACTTCTTTCAGGTTCTATCTAATATCACCTGAAAAAAGCAAAGTTTGAGTTTCGAGGTAAGGTTTGCCAGGCAGACAAGCGAAGTTAGCAGGGGGTTCCAACTCATAAATAAAGTATTAAGTTTAAGTTCCACAATTTAAAGAGCTTGTATCTTCTCAGCCATGGCTCTTTCCTTCCTTACGCTTGGAGTTAGAGGTCCTGTTGTAGTCTTTTTCGCTTTAAGTTTTTTTTTTACATCTCTTAAGTTAGTCCTAAAAGAAAAGCCAGTCTTTTTGGGAATCTCTTCTTCCAGCTAGTTTCCTTTCAATGATAACGGGTTTCGGGCAGTTGAAGTGTCAAGGTCTTCCACTAAAGTTTCATTGTCAGTTGGAGTTTTCCTAAGTTCGAGTTGAGTTTCCCTCTTTCCTCAGTGAAGAAAGGGGTAACCCCTGTAGTTTACTTCCTTTCGGCTATCACTTCTCTTTTGTTTGCTTCTTTGTCCTGAGAGCTTTCTCTTGCCCTGGAAACTCAAGTTCAAAGTTCAAGAGGAGCGCTACCTACTTTGAGTTTTGTAAGTATCTCTTCCAGTTGAAGACTCACTCCTTCCCTTAGCATCAGCTCCAGTGCATCGACCTTTTCATAAGAGAGTGGAGTGGGAATCCCTTCTTCTAGTTAAGGAAAGCAGTCAAGTATGTCTTCGCTCGGCTTGAAGTTGTAGTCTTCTTGAAGCTGACTTTGTTCTGCTTTGCGTT
>JAPTOF010000013.1:15480000-15666772 GCA_028554755.1 Cordia subcordata
CTCGAACGTTGTCTTTTATTTTTTTTTGCGAGGTAAGCGAGTTTTCATTTCATCGCAAAAAGTACATAACCATGTTAAACCCCTCAAACCACTAACCATATTCCTATAAAGCAAGGTTTGAGAGGCTGATAAAAGAAAAGAAAAAGCAAACAATACAACCATCAAGTAACCCAATCAACATTTCAAGAGAAAGGTGGAAACAATAAAGAACAAAACAACAAAAACATGAACTCCATCAAGATGTATGTAAGTAAGTAGGCATCGCTGGAAGGCCTACATGGGCTGGATCATCATTTTCAACCATTTTTCAATCTGGGCAGCATCCATTTCTTCCTCTTCTAATGCGTCAAATTTATTTCTAACTTGCATTTTTGGACTAGCATGTATTCTTTTTGGAGATTGAGGCTAAGAAGGCAATTTTGCTTGTGAGCTTGCTTCATGTGATTTCCTTGGTGAATTTGTAGGACTAGGCCGATAGACCCCAACACTTGGAGCTTGCCTTTTACCAATAACAATCTTAAACTTTCTCTCTCTAGCATGAAACTCTCTCCTTTCTCTCTAACCTTCTTGCAACTAGCCACCATTCCACCTCCACACGCCACCATCAAACAACCTTCATCCATCAAAAACCCAAACACTAAGCCTAAACACTCTCTCCAAACTCCTCCCCAAGCCTCTTCCATTGGTTTTCATGGCTAAGAAGAAGAAAGGAACTCACTCTCCCGTACGTGCAAGTGCTAGAATCTCGGCTTGAAAGCAAACCAAAGAAGTTGTTTTCTCAATAAGTCATAGCTTGGACGAGGTTGACTCAACATATTCTTGTTCTCTCTTTGAGAATGAAGAGGTCTCATCAACCTCTAGCAAGGAACTACAAGATGCTTTTGAGGCTTTTGAATCGAGAAAGACCTACAACAAGCTACTGGACGAGCAAGACAAAGCCAAGGCTGAACTTGTTAGAAGTCTAAATAGGAAGACGAGGTCTCTTTCACCTCCTAGTAAATGGAAGGAACAAGTTTTGGAGAAGCAGCGTGCTGAAATTGAGCTTGCAAAAAATCTTTTCACTTCATCACCCAAGGAGCATGCATTGAAGCTTCATAATAACAAGTCTGAAACTAAGAAATTCGAAGTCCATACAAATGGTGTCTTGAGCACAAAGGAGGAAGACAAGGAATCAAGGTCTTTTCCCGAAGGTCACTTGGGCTATTACTCGGATAATATGTATAAAGACCAAATGGACAAAGCTTTGGCTGCACATGGCAGCCACTTTTCAGCCAACACCAAACAAAACTCAACAACTCACCTAGAGAAAGTACAAGAGTCACATGGCACAAGTCAAACTCAAGTGGCTATTGAAAACATAACTCTTTTCCCTCCACTCGACTCTAAGCATCTTTTAAAAACTCATATTATGGAGCCCGACCTTCCAAATGACATGGCAGCCAAGTCACCTCAAATATCCACATCACCATATTTGCATCCTCTAAATGAAAAGAAACAAGATGGCTCGGCCACAAAACAGCGAGAGAAGGAAGAACCTAAGACACTTGGAGCAAACCAAGATTGAATTGGGGTGGAGATTTTGCTGAATTTGTTGAAAAAAACTTGCAATTTGAAGAAGAGCATGAAGTTAAAATAGTTGATGGAATTAGAGAAGTGGTTGGCCTCCCGGGTGACATTTATGATGAGGGTGAAAACCTATGGGCTCATTCTCTTGTTGGACAATTCTTGGGCGCCCCACCTTCTTCTTTTTAATAAAGAACATGGTTGAGTTTGTATGGTGGAAATTTGGCAAAGTGGAAATCTTCAATAAAGGAAGAGGATTATATGTTTTCAAATTTGAAAAAGAAGAGTATTGTCAAAGAGTGCTTCAACGACTCCGGCATGTTAATCATAGGCCCTTGCTCCTTACGAAATGGAAACCAAATCTTGAATATGTCAACTTGCATTGCAATAAAGTTTCAATTTGGGTTAAATTATGGGATGTGCCTTTGAGTCTTTGGTCTAAGAGAGGCTTGGGATATGTTGCTTCCTTTATTGGGAAGCCTTTGCAAATGGATGCCCTTACAGAATCTAGAAGAAGAAACTTGGAGTTTGCTAGAATTTGCATTGATGTTAATTTGGATGAGAAATTGCCAGAAGTTATTTACCCTAAGCTTAGGGATTGATCTCGGGCAAAAGTTGAAGTGGAGTATGCATGAAAGCCATTAAAGTGTGAACATTGCGAGATGGTTGGGTATGTTGAAGAGAAATGCCCCTTAAAGCCATCCTCTCAACAACCTCAACCAAAACACCCTAACCCTCTTGCGAGGCAAAATGCTCCTCGACCAAAGTACTACATTGAATGGAGGGTCATTGAAAAGAAGAAACCAGCAAAAGACAAATAAAATGAGCATATTCAATAAAGGGGCTCTAATGGGAATTCTCGGCCATCTATTATAGCTAAATCACCTCTTGACCACTCTAGTTCAAAAAATCCATTTGGGATCCTTGATGAAGTGCAAAGCTTTGAAGAAGGTGGAATTCAAGCTTGTACTCCTTTGATTGCACAAAAGAAAGATGAGCTACAACATATCACAAATTGCGAAATGCCAATAGGGGTTATTGCCACTTCTCCCCCTACCACATGATTATTTGCGCTTGGAATATTAGGGGTTTCAATTCCCCTCATAAGCATAAGGAAATGAAGATTTTGCTCAATAAACACCATATTGACATCTTTTGTATCTTGGAAACTAAAGTGGTGAATAAAGATAGCATCCTTGCTATTGGTTCCTCTTTTGAGAAATTGGGTTTTGACAATCATGTTGATGATCACATTTGTGGAAGACTCAGGACCTTTTGGAAGAAGGACATCAAGGCTACTTTTATTGATTCTTTTGACCAAGCCATTCTCTTCAACTTTGAAAATGTTGACGAATCAATTGTTGTGGGCTTTATCTATGGCCGAAATGACCACATCAAAAGAAGAAAGCTTTGGACCAAACTTGTCAAATGGAGCAATTGGTGTGAAAATAGAAATCTTTGCCTCCTTGGAGACTTCAATGAAGTTCTTAATTGTGGTGATAGATCCTCATCCTTAACCATTCCATCTAGTGCCAAAGACTTCAAAAAATGCATTTCAGATTCAAATCTCCATGATCTTGATGGCCATGGCCCACTTGCACTTGGCCAAATGAAAGCTCTTCACACTCCTACTTGGCAAGCAAACTTGATAGAGCCTTGGTTAACACAAATTGGATAGAAGACCTTTATGAGACCTTCCTTATTGTAAATAATCCTGGGTTATCCGACCACTGCCCTCTCATTTTGCACTCTTGTAAGTCATGGTCTCTTACCCCCAAGCCCTTCAAATTCTTTAATGTTTGGACCTTTAATGAGGGTTACTTGGAAATTGTTGGAAAATTTTGGGGTGCACAGGTTTTTGGCACCCCAATGTTTATTCTCTATTAAAAGCAAAAAGCTCTCAAGCATGCTCTTAAAGTTTTTGACAAGGAGTTTTATGCTTCCATCCCTCATAAATTGAAGGAACTTAGGCTCAGCTTGCTGAACTCAAAAGGCTCTCTATGATGGTTACCATTATGATGGCTTGGTTGATAAAGAAAAGGCCTTTGTCATGCATATTGACTCTCTTGAATCAACACACAAAGCCATCCTCTTCCAAAAATCTAGGCTCCAATGGATCAAGGAAGGTGATGCAAACACAAGCTTCTTTCACAATGTCATCAAGGGGAGTAGACAAAATAACTCCATTCATGCCATTTATAACAATGAAGGTTCTCTCCTTTCCAAGGAAAGTGAGGTCAAGGCTGAATTCATTAGCTATTTCCAAAGGCTTCTTCGAACCTCAAAGAGCACAATTGCAAATATTGATATGATAAAGAGCATCATTAAGAAGTCCATTCCCGAGGAGATGGGGGCTGCTCTTCTTGCCCCTATTACAAATGAAGAAATCAAGAATGCACTCTTCTTCCTTAATCCAAATAAAAGCCCGTGCCTAGGTGGCTTTGCTTCTCATTTCTATATGTCCGCTTGGGAGATTGTTGGAAAAGACGTCACAAATTCTATTGGATCCTTTTTCAACTCATGCAAATTGCTCAAGGAGGTAAATGCTACTATCATTGCTCTTATTCTTATGATCAAGAATCCCATCATGGTCAAAGATTATAGGCCTATCTCATTTTGCAACACCATCTACAAATGCATTTCTAAAGTGCTTGCAAATAGGCTTAAACCATATCTCCCAAGTACCATTTCTTAGACACAATCAGCCATTATCCATAATAGGCTCATCAATGAGAATATCCTTATTGCCCATGACATTATGAGAGGGTACTCTAGAAGACATATCTCTCCTAGGTGTGCACTCAAAGTAGACATAATGAAAGCTTTTGATTCACTTAATTGGAAATTCATTGAAGTTTCTTTGATTGCTTTTGGATTTCCTAGAGATTATGTTGATTGGATTTTGGCTTGCATCAATTCCCCCTCTTATTCAATTACCATTAATGGAGGCTTGGAAGGCTATTTTATAGGGGCAAATGGAATTAGACAAGGGGACCCTCTTTCTCCTTATCTCTTTGTCGTTTGTATAGAGGTGCTCTCTTGCATGCTTAATCGGCTTGACAATTCTATGGCTTTCAAGTACCACCCAAAATGTGCACACCTGAAGCTCAGACATCTTTGTTTTGCGGATGATCTCTTTATCTTTTGTGAAGGTAACATGGAATCGGTTGATTGCATTATGAATACTCTTGAGACTTTCTCTTCTTTTTCGGGGCTGACCATTAATAAAGCCAAAAGTGACATCTTCTTTGGTGATGTTCCTCATGAAGAAAAGATTCAAAACATTGAAAAAGTTGGATTCAAGGAAGGTACTCTCCCGATGCAATACTTGGGCGTTCTGCTTGTCACAAGAAAGCTTCAAAAATCAGATTGTATGCCACTTTTGGAGAGGATTATTAGGAAGCTTGATGGGTGGGTGAACAAATGGCTCTCCTTTGCTAGTAGGCTTCTCTTTATTAAATCCACCCTTATTCAAATTTGTGCTTTTTGGGGAAATGTTATTCTCCTTCCAAAAGGAATCTTGAATGCCATTGAAGTCAAATTTAAAGCTTTTCTATGGAGGGATACGGGGCCAAAAGTTGCTTGGAATGAAGTTTGTCTACCCTTTCATGAAGGAGGGCTAGGAATTAGAAAGCATATTGAGATCAATAACACATTCTTATTGAAAACTTTTTGGAGGATGTACTCTAATCGGGCTTCTCTTTGGAGTAGATGGTTTCACTCAAACTATATCAAGGCAAGAACTATTTGGACAACCTCTTGTCCAAAGGATACTAGTTGGATCATGAAAATGCTTCTTTCCATTCGTAACCTTGCTAGACAACACATCCACCACATTGTTGGAAACAGGAGACACACTTCTTTTTGGCATGACAAATGGCACCCCAAGGGCATTCTTGAAACTTATTGGAGCTCAATCATTCCAACTCCTACTTATAACGCAAAAGTTGCCACTATTTATAGCAATGGAACTTGGCAATGGCCAAACCATCTCCAACAACAAGTGAGTATTCCAAATTTTGATGTTGTGGATAACATGGAGGATACATTCATTTGGTTTCTTTCAGCCAATGGCGAGTTCTCTTTTTTTTGCCAGGCAAGAAAGTTATGTGTGTATTCCGCATTGTCAAAAGAAAAATGTACAAGTACAAAAGAGGTGGTAAAAGTGGAGAGCAGGCCTATACAAGAATGTCATCTAGCCTCCACAATTTACATAATCTTTTGTTCAAAAGAGAGGAAGAGAATTTTCTTACCGTAGAGATTTTAACTCTTACATCATTGTAAATAGAATTGAAAATGTTTTCTTCAGTTTTTGCTTCATTTTGATAAATGTGTTGATTCCTTTCCAACCAAATGTGGTAAATGGAAGCTCCAAGGAGATGCTTGATGATAGTGGCCTTCAAGTGCTTCTCATATGCAAAAGGAGTGATAAAAGCAATAGTATCCTTCTAGCAAATCATTTTCTCTGAAATTGATGAAAGGCAAAGGCCTTTTTGCCATATTCTTCTAGTGAAGCTACATTCAAAGAAAAGATGATCTCTTGTTTCGCAACCAAAATAACAAAAAGTGCATGATGGATTGATGTTGAGACCCCAATGTAATATTCTGAAATTTGTTTTGAGTCGATCAAGAAAAGCAAGCCAAGCAATGAAGCTAATCCTTGGATTGTGTCTCTTGTACCAAACAATGTTAAAACCAGCGAGATGATTTCCTTTTCTGCTAATATGTTCCCAAGTTTGTTTGAAAATGAAATCTCCATTTGGGGATGTTTTCCAAACAATTTCATCCATTATGCTTTCATTAAGAACATAATTTGGACACTTAACATGTAAGAGCTGAATAGGCCAATTCCAATTACCATTGATGTAAACATCACTAACCTTTGCAAGGAGAGATAGACTTGAGAAAGTGCTACTCCAATGCTCCAAAAGGGAACTTTCCTTGTACCAATTATCAATCCAAAAGAAAGTATGTGATCCATTACCAAGAGTGTGTTTGATTAGAGGCTTTGCTACTCCTCGGAAATTCAAAATGCTTTAAGTATCCAACTTGCATCCTTAGGAACTTGCATCACCCAAATGGAAGAGCCCTTAATATAGTTCATGTGAATCCATTTACTCCAATGTGTGTCCTTCTTTGCATACATTCTCCAGAAAAACTTGAGTAAAAAAACTCTATTAATCTCTTCAATGTTTCTAATACCAAGCCCACCTTCACAAAAGGGAAGACAAATATCCTTCCAAGCAACCTTGGGGCCGGTCCCCCTCCAAAGAAAAGCTTTAAATTTTGTTTTCAATGGCTGCCATCACACTTTTGGGAAGAAGAATTGCACTTGCCCAATAAGCAAAAATTTGAAAAAGTGTTGATTTTAGCAAAACAAGTCGACCAGCAAAGGAAAGCCAAGAATTGCACCAATTTTCAAGTTTAGCATTGATTCTTTCCATAAGGGGAAAGCAATAAGCCTTTCTTAGCTTTCTAGAAACAAGTGGGATGCCCAAGTATTGGATGGGAAGCTTGCCTTCTTAAAAGCCAACACTATCCAAGATAGTTCTTTTGTCATGAATTGAAACCTCTCTAAAGAAAATGGCACTCTTTGATTTGTTGATATTCAGAACGGAGAAGGAGGAGAATTTCGTCAAGGTGCCCATGATGCTTTCAATAGAGCTTAAATTCCCTTTGCAAAAGATAAAAAGATCATCCGTGAAACAAAGGTGGTTAAGCTTCAAAAGCGCACATTTTGGATGAAAATGAAAGCCCCATCCGTGAAACAAAGGTGGTTAAGCTTCAAAAGCGCACATTTTGGATGAAAATGAAAGCCCGAAGGTTCATTTAATTTGTTGAGCATACAAGAGAGAACCTCCATGCACATGACAAAAAAAAAGGGAGAGATGGGATCTCCTTGTCTTATTCCATTTGCTCCATAGAAGTATCCTTCCAATCCTCCATTGAGAGCAATAAAAAAGTTAGGGGTAGTGACACACTCCATAATCCATTCAACAAATAATTGTGGAAGACCAAATGCAAGGAGAGTGCATTTAATGAAGTCCCAATTTAAAGAGTCAAAGCCTTCAAAATGTCAACTTTGAGGCAGCATCTTGGGGAGATATGACTTCTAGTATATCCTCTCATAATATCATGTGCAATAAGAATATTTTCTTGAACGAGCCTATTCTTGATGAATGTTGTTTGGTTCCAAGAAAGGATGTGAGGCAAACAAACTTTAAGCCTATTTGCAATAATCTTTGAAATGCATTTGTAGATAGTGTTGCAACAAGAAATAGGCCTAAAATCTTTGACCATGGAAGGATTTTGGACCTTTGGCACAAGTGCTAAAATAGTAGAATTTACCTCTTTAAGAAGCTTCCTTGATTCAAAGAAAGAGCTGATAGCATTTATAACATCCTCCCCAACAAATTTTTTTTTTTTGCGAGGTAAGTGAGAATTTTATTTCAATCGCAAATTTGGGACAAACCATCCATAACCCTCCAAGTCAAAGATACAATAAGAAAAAACGGTGACAAGACTTGGAGGGTATGAAGCAAACAAAAGAGGGATCTCAAAATACAGAAGAGTAAATTACAAAGACAAGGACATCAAGAAACAACAAAATCTCAAGCGCTCGGTTCTCTTGGAGGAGGCCCATCAATAGTAAGCTGATCGTGATTCATTTTTTTTTTTGCGGGGCAAGTAAGATTAGTTATATTCCATCAAATCAAAAGTACACATGTACAAAAGATGCGGAGAGAGACAAGTACCTATACAATAATATCTTCTAATCTCCACAATTTACATAAAGCTTTGTTCAAATGAGAAGGCTGAAATTTTTACCATTTGAAAGTTTAACTCTAACATCATTAAAGATAGTGTAAAAAATAAACTCCTCGGTTCTAACTTGATTTTTGTAAATACGCTGATTCCTTTCAATCCAAATGTTGTAGATGGCTGCCCTAAAAAGATGCTTGAAAATTGTGGCCTTCAAATGCTTTTCAAGGGCAAAGGGAGTGATGTAATCAATAATTTCATGCCAACAAATCAGATTTTCTGGAACAAGAGTGAGTTGCAAACCTTTTTTCCAAATCCTCCTTGTGAAACAACATTCAAAGAAGAGATGCTCTCTAGTCTCACAACCCATGTAACAAAAGATACATGTTGGATTGATATTAAGCCCCCAATGCAAGATTCTGAATTTTGTGCTAAGGCAATCATGAAAAGCAAGCCAAACAATGAAGCTATGTTTTGGATTATGCCTTTTGTGCCAAATGAAATTTAATCCTTCAAAATGAGTGCCTTTTCTTCTTATACTTTCCCAAGTATGATTGAATGTAAAGCCTCCACATGGGGAAAGATTCCATGAAATTTTATCCATTGTGCTTTCATTAAGACCAAAATCTGGAACATCAACTCAGGAGAGGTGCATTGGCCAATTCCAAGTACCATCAATGAAAATCTCACATAACTTTGCATGAAGTGGAATGGCATTAATCCAATGATCAAAGAGAAAACCATCCTTGTGCCAATTATCAATCCAAAAGAAAGTGTTTGCTCCATTACCAACCTTGTGTTGGATAAATCTTTTTGCAATAATACGACAGCTAAGAAGTGTTTTAAAAACCCAACTTGCATCCTTGGGAATTTGTAACATCCAAATAGAAGAGCCTTTGATATAGTTTGCTTGAACCCATTGACTCCAAAGTGTTTCTTTTGTTGCATACATCCTCCAAAAACTTTTCAGCATGTATGTTAAGTTAACCTCCTCAATGCTCCGGATACCAAGTCCCCCCTCCTTTAATAGAAGACAAATATCCTTCCATGCCACCTTAGAACCAGTCCCTCTCCACAAAAAGTCTTTGAAATTTGTCTCAATGGCAGCCATAACTCCTTTAGGCAAAAGAAATGCATTTGCCCAATAAGCACAAATCTGAGTAAGAACGGATTTGACAAGCACAAGTCTCCCTGCAAAAGAGAGCCAATTGTTGCACCATGAGTCAAGCTTAAAATTTATTTTTTCCGAGGAAAGCAATCATTCTTCCTAAGCTTTCTTGAAATAGGTGGGATGCCCAAATAAGGCATTTTGGGTAAGATCATTTGGAATCCCTCCCCTAATGGCGACTTCTCTTTTAAACGTACTTGGGAGCATATTAGGAAAAAAGGAAATCTCTTTGTGGGGCACAACATTATTTGGCACAAAAGGCATAATCCAAGACATAGCTTCATTGTTTGGCTTGCTTTCTATGATAGACTTAATACAAAATTCAGAATTATTCATTGGGGAGTCAACGCAAATCCTACTTGTACTTTTTGCTACATGGGTTGTGAAACAAGGGACCACCTCTTTTTTGAATGTGGATTCACTAGAAGAATTTGGAGAAAAGGCCTTCATCTTGCCTTAATCCCAGAGAACCTGATTTGTTGGAAGGATATCATTGATTACATTACCTCTTTTGCACTTAAAAAGCACTTGAAGGCTACTATCATCAAACATCTTTTTGGAGCAGCAATTTATCACATTTGGAAGGAGTGAAATCAATGCATTTTTCAAAATGAAGCAAAAACGGAGGAATACATCTTCAACAACATCTACAATGAAGTTAGAGTTAAGCTTTCTTGTGCTAGAAAATTTACATCCTCTCTTTTGAACAAACCCGTTTGTAAATTGTCGAGAATAGACAATATCTTTGTATAGGACACAACTCCATTACTTGATCTTTTGTACATGTACATTGCTTTCTCACTTGTGGAATACAATTCTATCACTGTGGAAAATAGAAGATACAATTGTATAGGGCTTTCCACTCTTTTGGTTTTCATTTGTACTTTGTGTTTTTGATCTCAATACATACTCACTTGCTTCGCAAAAAAAAAAACAATTCTCTCACTTACCCCGCAAAAAAAAAAGAAGCTAGTTGTAAATAAAGCCATGAGTTAACATTGAAACTTTCTCTCTCTGGCCATGGTTTTCCTCTTCCTTCTCTCTTGCCCTTTCTAAAACCACCACCCATCTGCCACCTTCCACCACCACCTTCTTGTCCCCTCATCCATTTCTCACCACCTTCTAGCCCCTCTCTTGCAACCTCAACATTTGTAACCTAAACACTTTATCCAAACCCGTCCCCTTGCTTCATCCTCTCATCCATGGCAAAGAAGAAGAAAACTTCATCTCCCTCTAGACATAGTGCTAGAATTTCAGCAAAAGGGAAAACTAAAGATTGTGTCTCTATAGCAAAGACTAACCTTGCTCCCTCTTTAGAGGTTCATTCGGCCTCTTCTCTTCTTCCTTTTGAGAGTGAAGATGTCTCCTCAACCTCTAGCAAAGAGCTAAGAGAAGTTTTTGATGCCCTTGAATCGGGTCATACCTTTCAACAACTTCAACATCCAAAAATCATAGAGAAAAAAGAGATGGTTCAAAGTATTTTGAATAGGTCAAGACCACATTCTCTACAAAGCTCTAGCTCGTGGCCTTCAACTTACCATGACAAAGACAAAGTTGAGAAAGATTTAGCTCAACATTTATTTGCTTTACCTCAAAAAAGCCAACAAAACTCAGGTCCCAATAGCCCAAAAGTGCTTGCAAAACTTTCTGATTTCTCACAAAGTTATTCCAATGGAGAATCGGACCTAAGGGAAAGAGAAGATGATGAAAGTGCTTTACCCCGTTGGTCAACATCTCAATTACATAGAGGGTAATAACTTGGCCACTTTGGTAGGTACTTTTCAGGAAAAAAAGTGGGTCAATTTCAGACCAATCTAATCCAAACTTGACACCTAATATGTCAACTATTGGCCCCAAATCTAAGCCACATGTTTCAAAAAATATTGTACAAAATAATTTGGAGCTTTTCCCCCTACTTCCCTCTCAGCCGAAAAGAGATAATCTTGTTGGAAGCATATTGCCATCTTAGTAATCCAATCAGCAATGCTCCCAATGAAAGGTTTACCTTTCTTTCTCTAGCATGAAAACTCTCTCCCTTCTCTCTAACCTTCTTGCAACCAGCCACCATTCTACCTCCACACGCCACCATCAAACAACCTTCATCCATCAAAAACCCAAACACTAAGCCTAAACACTCTCTCCAAACCCGTCCCCAAGCCTCTTTCATTGGTTTTCATGGCTAAGAAGAAGAAAGGAACTCACTCTCCCGTACATGCAAGTGCTAGAATCTCGATTAGAAAGCAAACCAAAGAAGTTGTTTCCTCAATAAATCATAGCTTGGATGGGGTTGACTCAACATCTTCTTGTTCTCCCTTTGAGAACGAAGAGGTTTCCTCAACCACTAGCAAGGAACTACAAGATGCTTTTGAGCCTTTTGAATCGAGAAAGACCTACAACGAGCTACTTGACAAGCAAGACAAAGCCAAGGCTGAACTTGTTAGAAGTCTAAATAAGAAGACGAGGTCCCTTTCACCTCCTAGTAAATAGGAGGAACAAGTTTCGGAGAAGAAACGTGCTGAAATTGAACTTGCAAAAAATCTTTTCACTTCATCACCCAATGAGCATGCTTTGAAGCTTCATAATAACAAGTCTGAAACTAAGAAATTCGAAGTCCATACAAATGGCATCTTGAGCACAAAGGAGGACGACAAGGAATCAAGGTCTTTACCTGAAGGTCACTTGGGCTATTACCCGGATAATATGTATGAAGACCAAATGGACAAAGCTTTGGCTGCACATGGCAGCCACTTTTCAGCCAGCACCAAACAAAACTCAACAACTCACCCAGGAAAAGTACAAGAGTCACATGGCACAAGTCAAACTCATGTGGCTATTGAAAACATAACTCTTTTCCCTCTACTCGGCTCTAAGCATCTTTTAAAAACTCATATCGTGAAGCCTGACCTTTCAAATGACATGGCAGCCAAGTCACCTCAAATATCCACATCACCATATTTGCATCCTCTAAATGAAAAGAAACAAGATGGCTAGGCCACAAAATAGCAAGAAAAGGAAGAACTTAAGACACTTGGAGCAAACCAAGAAGAAGAAAAGAAAGAAGAATATGGAAAAGGTCAGCCCAATGCTTGGAAGAGGCCACTAACTATGAGGTATGTTCTTACCACTGGCAAACCATCTTTGAATGGGGTGGAGACTTTGCTGAATTTGTTGAAACCAACTTCCAATTTGAAGAAGAGCATGAAGTTAAAATAGTTGATGGAATTAGAGAAGTGGTTGACCCTTGAGTGACATTTATGATGAAGGTGAAAACCTATGGGCTTATTGTCTTATTGGGCAATTCTTGGGCGCCCCACCTCCCTTTTTTCTAATAAAGAATATGGTTGAGTTGACATGGTGGAAATTTGGCAAAGTGGAAATCTTCAATAAAGGAAAAGGATTATATGTTTTCAAATTTGAAAAACAAGAGTATTGTCAAAGAGTGCTTCAACAACTCTAGCATGTTAATCATAGGCCTTTGCTCCTTAGGAAATGGAAACCAAATCTTGAATATGTCAACTTGCATTGCAATAAAGTTCCAATTTGAGTTAAATTACGGGATATGCCTTTGAGTCTTTGGTCTAAGAGAGGCTTTGGATATGTTGCTTCCTTTATTGGGAAGCCTTTGCAAATGGATGCCCTTACGGAATCTAGAAGAAGAAACTTTTTTTGTGGGGTAAGTAAGATTTTTATTACACGCAAATTTGTAGAAGTACATCTCAAAACCCCTCTAACCATTTGATACAACAATCCAATCCAAGACTAGGTTTGAGGGGTATGAATCAAAAGGAAAACAAAACAACCAAAGCAAGTGAAAAACATCAAGTGCATAAAAAAGGCAAAACAAAAGCAAGGAAAATCAAAATCAAGTGCAAGGTGAGACATGAGATCTATCAAATCCATTTACGAGATTGTCAAGCTTAACCGGTTCCAACATGTTAACACCATCAACTTGTGTCTCCACATGGTCAACGCTGGTTATGTTCTTTACCATCTCATCTCGATCTTCCTTTGAGGCCAAATCATCATTTTCTTCATCTCTAAGAGTGGCAAATCTATTGTAATCCAATGTTTTTTTGGTAGTTTGGGCCGAGAGGCCATTGCTTTCATTTAGTGCATTCTTCTTCATGGCTTTGAGATTTACACTAGCAAAAGGAGTAGGATTCGCATTTGACACCTTCCTCCAAAATTTCTTTGGCTTTGCATTCCTCCAATCATCCACTTTTCTTTCTGTCCTAGTAGCTTGTTGAGGCACATTATCCTTAGAGGTAGAAGGACAAGTAGAAAGATTATGACCCACAATTTTGCATGTAGAGCAAACCAAGGGCTTCCAAGCATATTCAACATCGATCTTTGCCCATTCACCATTTCTAAGTTTCACAAAAGTATGATCCGGAAGATTTTTTGGGAGATCCATCTCAATACATACTCTAGCAAAGCCAACAAAAGTATGAGACTCCGTTAATTTGTCCATATAAAGTGGATTACCAATAGTGCTTGCTATGCAGCTCAAACCTCATCGAGTGATTAAAGAACATGGTACATTATGAAGCTTGACCCAAAGTGGAACTCTATCCCAACTAAAACACATAATTTGTGCATTAGGATCCCAATGCCTAAGGAGCAACAGTCTATGATTTATGTGCCACATTTGCTCCAAAACTTTATCACAAAATTCTTGATTTTCAAACTTGAAGACAAAAAAACCATTCTCAGCGGATTTGATTTCAACCATCCCAAATTTCTTCCAATGATAGTCAACCATCCTTCTAATAAGGAAAAATGGGGGAGGGTTGCCCAAAAATTGACCAATGAAACTTTGCACTTGGAATATTAGGGGCTTTAAGTCCCCAAATAAGTGAAGGGAAGCCAAAGTGCTGATTAATAAGCATTGCTTGGATATTGTTTGTATTTTGGAGAATAAAGTGGTTTCCCTTGATCGCTTTAATCAAATCAGCACCACTTTTTGGAATATGGGTTTTAACAACTACATTGATGATATGGTGAAAGGGCGTATTTGGCTCTTTTGGAAAAAGAGCATTCTTACCACTTTTGTTGACTCTTGTGAGCAAGCTCTTCTTTTTAATTTTGATGATCATATCCACAAATATATCTTTGTGGCTTTTGTCTATGGTCATAATGATGCTTCCAAAAGAAACAAACTTTGGAGTAAACTTGAGGAATGGTGCACTTGGTGTAATGGAAGTGAACTTTGTGTCATGGGAGATTTTAATGAAGTTTTGCATTATGGAGATAAGTCCTACTCCCATTCAATTCCAAAGAGTGCTTGGAGCTTTCAAAGATTTATTGCCAAGACTGGACTTCATGAAGCAAAATCGCATGGACCGCACTTCACTTGGACTAACAAGGGAAATGAAAATAATTTCTTGGCCAGCAAGATTGATAGGGCTTTGGTTAATGCAAATTGGATTCATACCTTTCAAGATTCTTTTCTCTTGGTGGACCCTCCTGGAACCTCTGACCATTGCCCTCTCATTATGCAAATTTGTAAGGCTTGGCTTTCTTCTCCTAAGCCTTTTAAATTTTATAATGTTTGGACTTCTCACCATGGTTTCTTGAAGCTTGTTCATGAATATTGGAGTACACAGGTCTTTGGTACTCCAATGTTCATCCTTTATCAAAAGCAAAAAATTCTCAAGAAAGCACTCAAGTCTTTTGACAAGGAGCACTTTGCTTGCATTCCTTTTGCCATCAAGAAGATTCGTGAAGAAATTGGTCTTTTGCAATGTGCCATTCATAATGGAATGAATAATTCAGCCCTTCTTGATAAGGAAAAGGAACTTTTGGTCAATTTGGAAGAGCTTGAATCCTCTTATAAAGCTATGCTCTATCAAAAATCTAGGCTTTCTTGGATTAAAGAGGGTGATTCTAATTCTACCTTCTTTTTCAAAGCTGGGAATGGGAGAAGGCTTAAAAATACCATTAAAGCAATCAAGAATGAAAATGGCCAGCTTCTTTTGGAGGATTTTGAAGTGAAGAAAGAGTTCATTTACTACTTCAAAAAACTCCTCGGAACTTCGACTACCTCTCATGCTTGTGTGGATTTTGTTAAAAGCATTATTGGGAAGGCTATTGATAATGAGCTTGCTGCCAATCTTTGTGCACCATTACAAATCAAGAAATCAAGGAAGCTATCATCTCTCTTCATCCTAACAAGAGCCCGGGACCGGATGGCTATACGTCTTGTTGTCGTCTTTTGAGTGCAAGCTCTAAAAGACCCGCGAGCATACGGATCGTGCAATATAGTGTGTACAAGTGCGGGTGTCAAACCACAAGGAGGCGTGAATAATGTGTGTGAATTCTATGCTTGGTGCTCTAGAAAGTGCCAAAAAGAAAGATCTAAACTAGACATATTTTTGGGGTTTTGGATTATTGGGAGCTCTAGGTAAAGGAAATAAAACTAAACTATGATTATGAAAAATGGGAACATAAGTTGGTCAAGAGGGAACTAACAATTGAGAAGGGGTTAGGGCGACTTCGACTTATGAATGGGTAATTCTATACTCAAATGCTATGGGATTAAGGGATGATGGCTAACTATCATGAGTACTCTTAACTAGGTTGCTAGTTAGTGTCTTAATTTCCCCCTAAGACTCGGTGCGGGTCCGTCCCTAGGCGGCACCTCCTAGAGCTACGGCGTGGTCCTTATGACCTAGGGCCTCAAGAGTGACTAACTAACTTCCTAGGTGGCTTAGAATGAACCTACCTTAGTACCTAAACCTTTGGCTGGATTTAAAGCCAAGACCTAGTGTTGCTAAAGTCAACTAAACCTATCCAGAAATCTATTGGCTGGATTTAAAGCCAAAGGAGACTCGGCCTAGACTAGCCCTAAGTTATACTTCGTCATTCTAAGGTCACTACAGCAGGATTTGACTTGCTAGTGCATTCATACATGTTCAAGGCCAAGGTGCTCGTGAATAATGGAACTTATTCAACTACCAAACATCGTCATGTTCAGTTCACACCATTAGAAATAATTAACAACCAACACGTATGCGTTATTGAAGTTATGCTTGTTACTAGGCATGCAAATATACATATAGACATGAATAAAAGCATTACCCACTTCATAGCATCCACATATAAACACATAGACATGATTATAACATGGATTAGATGTGTTTAGTAACAAACAAACTTCAATTTATACACATGTTACTCATCTAGGCATTTTATCAAACACTTAGACATGAATGAGAAAATACCCATTTGAACAAGACAATTCGAAACATGTATATATATACAGCCATCATATCCCATATCATAAGAGTATATAGTTAACCCATTACATAAGTTAAATCACCCTACACAAGTCTACTCAATCATAATAGGAAATAGAATGAAAGAGAGATAATGAAGCTTCCCTTTCATCCTAGCTAATCTTGCACAAAGCTTTTGAGCAAACTTGATTCCAAAATGTTTGAACCCTCCAAATCAAGCTTGGTTCTTAGTGAGGAATGTGTGAAAAGTGAGTGTGAAGTGGGTGGGATCTAGGGTTAAGTGTGTGAGAATTTTTAGGTGTGAAGTGTGTGTTAATCTTCCAAAAGTCCTCTCCCTTTTTTTTCTGCAGAATCGGGCCCTATTTATATGTTCTCAGCATACGGTCGACCGGCCTCTGGACCTAGCTCGACCGGCTTTTTAATGATGCTCTCTGGTCGATCGGCTCTGGAGGGGTGGTTGTCCGGCTATTTTTGGCACCTCTCTGGGGTGGCCGGTCGACCAGCTCTTTTTCCTTGGTCGTTCGACTGACTTTCTTCCTCCATTCTTTGTCTTTTTGGCCTCTGGTCTTCTCTCTTAGACCTGTGCATTTCCCATCTTCATCACCTTTTATCGTCCAATCTTGATCTTAACCCAAAGTTCACCTAAATCATTGAAAACAAGCAATTAGTGTAGCAATTTATCTCTTAAACTCAATATGCACATTTGTTTACGCTTAAGCCTATTCTTATCAAAAGCACTACACTAATGCATCATTATGAGCACTCAACACCTCTAAAATATAGGTAAATGACAATGCAAACACACACAAAATCACAACACATCACGTCTCATTTTTATATGGTGGCTTGGGAGATTGTGAAGGAAGATGTGACAAATGCCATCAAATCTTTCTTTGAGTCAAACATGCTTCTCAAGGAGGTAAATGAGACAATTATTACCCTTGTACCTAAAATCCCAAACCGTTCTTTGGTTAAAGATTTTAGGCCGATTTCTTGTTGCCATACCATTTACAAGTGCATTTCCAAAATCATTGCAAATAGGTTCAAAGGATGCTTGCCTCACATCATTTCTTGGAACCAATCAGCCTTTATCCATAATAGACATATTATTGAGAATATTCTCATTGCCCATGATCTTTTGAGAGGTTATTCTAGAAGATATATCTCACCTAGATGTGCTCTCAAGGTGGATATCATGAAAGCTTTTGACTCTTTGAATTGGAATTTTCTTGAATGCACTCTTCTTGCTTTTGGGTTTCCTCATGGCTTTGTGAAGTGGATTATGACTTGTGTTACTACACCTAGTTTCTCTATTGCCATTAATGGTGGCTTGGAAGGTTATTTTTTTGGTGCTAATGGCATAAGGCAAGGGGATCCCATTTCACCTTACCTTTTTGTCATTTGTATGGAGGTGCTCTCTTGTTTGATGAATAAGTTGAAAGATAACCCAAGATTTCATTTTCATCCTAAATGCACAAGATTAAAGCTTAATCATCTTTGTTTTGCGAATGATCTCTTCATTTTTTGCAATGGTGATTTATCTTCCATTGATTGCATTATGGACACATTGAAGACCTTTGCTACTTTATCCAGGCTGAACATTGATCCTTCAAAGAGTGACATTTTCTTTGGGGGAATTTCAAATGAAAACAAAGCTGCCATTATTAGAAAAGTGGATTTCCATGAGGGTGAACTTCCTATCCGATATGTAGGCATTCCACTTGTCTCTAGGAAGCTTAGAAAGTCGGATTGCTACCCACTTTTGGAGAAGATTAATTCAAGACTTGATGCTTGGTGCAATAATTGGCTTTCCTTTACAGTTAGACTTGTTCTTATCAAGTCCACTCTCATTCAAATTTGTGCATATTCAGCTTCAGTGGTAGAAATTGCAACACTATTTTGTTTCCTACAAGACCAAGATACTAAGGAATGTCCTAGAAATTGGCATGTTCCACTAGTGCTTTTGCGATCTATTTGCAGCCAGCATAGTCAGCATCAGAAAACTCACATAGATCAAACGAAGTTCCTTTAGCATACCAAAGTCCTAAATTAATTGTTCCCTTAAGATATCTTATTATTCTTTTTATAGCTGTTAAGTGAATTTCCTTAGGATTGGATTGAAATCTAGCACATAAGCATACTGAGAACATGATATCAGGTCTAGAGGCAGTTAAATATAATAGGCTACCGATCATACCTCTATATTTCTTCTCGTCTACTGATTTACCTTTCTCATCTTTATCTAGCTTAGTTGAAGGACTCATGGGAGTTCCAATCTCCTTTGCATCTTCAAGTCCAAATTTCTTGATGATTTCCTTGGTGTATTTGGCTTGATTTATGAAGATCCCCTCTTTTGCTTGTTTGATTTGAAGTCCGAGGAAGAAGGTTAATTCTCCCATCATGCTCATCTTGAACTCCTTATGCATGCACTTTGAAAAATTCTCACACAAGGAAATATTAGTAGCACCAAAAATTATATCATCTACATAGATTTGCACAAGTAAAATGTCATTGTCTTTTCTTTTGATAAACAGGGTTGAATCAAGTTTTCCTCTTTCGAAATTATTTTCAACCAAAAATCCACTAAGTCTTTCATACCAAGCTCTAGGAGCTTGCTTTAAGCCATACAAAGCCTTTTCTAGTTTAAAAACATGATTAGGAAAACATGAATCTTCAAAACCAGGGGGTTGTTCAACATAAACTTCTTCTTCAATAAATCCATTTAAAAATGCACTTTTACATCCATTTGATAAAGTTTAAAGTCCATGTGACATGCAAATGCAAGTAACATACGAATGGATTCAAGTCTAGCTACAGGAGCATAAGTTTCATCATAATCAATTCCTTCTTCCTGATTGTATCCTTGTGCAACTAGTCTAGCCTTATTCTTAGTCACTATTCCAGCTTCATCTAGTTTGTTTCTAAATACACATTTGGTTCCAGTTACCGGTCTTTCTTTGGGTCTTTCAACTAGCTTCCAAACTTTATTTCTTTCAAATTGATTGAGTTCTTCTTGCATTGCTATTATCCAATTATCATCTAGTAGAGCTTCTTTTACATTTTTGGGTTCAATATGTGAAATAAATGCATGATGCTCACAAAAAGTGCTAATATTACGCCTAGTTCTTACACCTTCATTTGGATTACCGAGTATAAGATCTTGAGGATGGTTTCTCACAAACTTCCAACTCTTTGGTAGATCTTCATGAGGTTCTTTTGTTTCATCATCTTTGGTTGAGCAAGGTTTGATTTCCTCATTTTCTTGAGATCTCCTTTCTTTAAGTTCTTCTTCTTGCTTCGTTTCTTTGTCTTTTGGAGTTGGATCTTCAAGTGTTGTCTTTTCCAAAAGATAACCTACATCATCAATTTTCTTTCTCGGCTCAAATGGGTTAGTCTCATCAAATGTAACATGTATTGATTCTTCTACAACAAGAGTTCTCTTATTATATACCCTATATGCTTTCCTCTTTGTGGAATAACCTAAGAATATTCCTTCATCGGATTTAGATTCAAACTTTCTTAAATGATCCTTAGTGTTTAGAATAAAACATTTACAACCAAATACTTTTTTTTTGCGGATCAAGTAGTAAATTTTATTGCTGCAAATCAGATTTGTACAAGTACAAAGATGGTGAAAAAACCATCAAAACCTAAACAAGTAAATCATCAAGTTTCCACAATTTACAAAGGGATTTGTTCAAATGTGCTGAAGGAAACTTCCTATTACAAGAAATTTTGACTCTAACATCATTGAAAATTGTGTTACAACCAAATACTTTGAAGTATGATACTTTAGGTTTTTTTCCATACCATAGTTCATATGGAGTTTTGTTTAAAATAGGTCTAATCAATACTCTATTTTGCACATAGCATGCTGTATTTATGGCTTCACTCCAAAAATATGTTGGCAAGTTGTGTTCTTTTAGCATAGTCCTTGCCATTTCTTGTAATGTACAATTCTTCCTCTCTGCTACCCCATTTTGTTGAGGAGTACGAGGGGCCAAAAAGTTATGCTTAATGCCATGTTCATCACAAAAGTTCATAAAAGGGGTATTCACATATTCGGTGCCATTATCACTACGGATGCAAGTTATAAAATAACCTTTCTCATTTTGCACTTTTCTACACAATCTTGCAAATTCATTGAAGGCATCATTTTTATGTGCAAGAAACATGACCCATGTAAATCTAGTGTAATCATCGACTACAACAAATGCATACCTAGATCCTCCTAAGCTTGCTACATCAATGGGTCCAAACAAATCCATATGTAGTAGTTGTAATGCTCTATTTGTTGAAACTTTATTTAGGGATTTGAAGAATGTTTTATGTTGTTTTCCTAGTTGGCAAGCATCACAAATTTTATCTTTTTCAAATTTTAATTTTGGAAGGTCTCTAACTAGATCATGCTTTGATAAATCATTCAATAAGCTCATGCTAGCATGTCCTAGTCTTTTATGCCATAACCAAGTATTATCATGCACAACAGATAGGCATTTAACATGTTGACATATAAGTTGATCAATTTCAACAATGTAAACATTTTCATTTCTACATTCATAGACAAGACACTTAGAGGATTGAAAAATGACTTTATGACCTTTGTCACATAATTGACTAATGCTAAGTAGATTAAATTTTAGACCTTCTACAAGTAGGACATTATGTATAGCAAGAGAATTTTCATTACCAATGCTTCCTTTTCCAATAATTTTCCCTTTGCTATTGTCCCCAAAGGTGACATCTCCTCCTTTTATCCTTTTTAGTTTGTAAAAAAGTGAAGAGTTCCCCGTCATGTGCTTGGAACAACCACTATCCAAGATCCATCTTATTTTGCTTGAATTGCATACCTACACACATGAAATTCAAACGCAATTCTTTATTTTGGGGTCTCCAACACCTTGGGTCCTTGGCGTTAGTTTAATTTTTGTTTTTCACAACCCATTTTGGTCTTTGCCAATAGGGAACATGTGATCGTCTATCACAAATTTTCTTGTAATAACAATGAGTGGATACATGTCCTTTCTTTTCACAATAAGTACAAATAACATTTGTCTTTGGTGAAGAGAGGGATGAAGAAGTAGAAGCTTTGACAAAATAGGTTTTGAAATACTTTTGATTAATATTAGGTTTATATCCAATACCACTTTTATCAAAAGACATTTTTTGACTTCCAAGAAGTTTTTCAAAGTTTTCTTTCCCATTTGTAAATTTTTGAACAATTTTATTCAAATCCTCATTTTTCTTCTTTAAATCTTTGACTTCTTTTTCAATCTTTACGAAATCTTCAGCATATGAATCATTTTCTTTTTCTAAGATATTTATTTTTTCAATAAGAGAAACATTTTTCTTTTCAAAAATTTCTTTTCATTTTGAACAAGTTTCAAACTCTTATGCATTTGCTTGTTTTTAGCCAAAGCTAAGGATAGGTCATCATGTAATTTAGCAAACGCGTCTTTTAGTTCCTCAAAACTATATTCATCTTCCTCCTCTTCACTAGATGAATAGTAAATAGATAAAGATGGTGAAGATAGTACCTCATCCTCATTGGCCATGAGGCAAAAATTTGCTACCTCATGATGCTCTTCCTTATCTTCTTTGGTTTCGGAGAAGTCCCATGTAGCTTTGAGCGCTTTTCCTTCCTTCTTCTTTGAAAGCCTAGGACAATTTGCTTTTATATGTCCTGGCTTGTTGCAATTGAAGCACTTTATTTCATCCTTTGTATCTTTCATCTTTTTGAGCTCTCTACCATCTTTTCCTTTCTTCTTCCAATTTGAGTTGCTTGAAGAGGCCCCCTTTCTCATCTTTCTAAATTTCATAAATTTTTTGAAATTTCGGGCAAGAAGTGCAATCTCCTCATCTTCCGGGTCCTCATCTTCTTCTTCATCGTCACTTGATGAAAATCTTGATGCAACTAGAGCAATGGACTTCTTTGTTTTGCTTTCTTCTTCTTCATGATCTTTTATCTCTAGCTCATGAGTCATGAGTGACCCAATGAGCTCATTGAGCTCCAATGTGTTCAAGTCCTTTGCTTCCTCTATTGCTGTGACTTTTGGTTGCCATGATGATGGCAAGCTCCTTAGTACTTTCCTTACTTTCTCTACATTAGAATAATCTTTACCAAGAGCTTTCAAACCATTAGTAATTTCAACAAATCTAGAAAACATTTGTTCAACATTTTCATTTGGAAGCATTTTGAATAATTCATATTTATGTACAAGCATAGCAATCCTAGATTCTTTTACTTGGCTTGTTCCTTCATAAGTTACTTCTAATTGATCCCAAAGCTCTTTAGCTGAAGTACAACCCATTACTCTAGCAAATTTAGTGGCATTCATAGCATTAAATAAATAATGTAAAGCCTTTTGATTTAACTCAAATAATTTTATATCTTCATCATTCCATTCACTTTCAGGTTTAGGTATTCTCCTATTGCCTTCTAATTTTGTAGGTAAGGTAGGCCCATTTTCTATCATTTTCCAAGCTTTATAATCATGTGATTGTATAAACACTTTCATTCTCATTTTCCAAAATGCATAATTAGTTCCATCAAAAGGGGGTGCTTGTTTAATAGAAATTCCCTCCATATTTGCAATAAATTCTACTAGTTGTTAAATTATGATGTAGAACCCTAGCTCTGATACCAATTGTGGGTGCAAATATCTTAAGAGGGGGGGTGAATTAAGATATTAATACTAATTTTCATTTTTTAAAATTTACAGAAAATTTACAACTCTAACAAACAATATATCAAACACTATATAAGCAAGGTAATAAGAATGAAATTAAAAGCAAGGAGAAGAGAGACAAACGATTTTTAGGTGGTTCGGCCAAGCCTACGTCCACTGCCCAAGGAATCTCCCCTTAGGACTTCAAGGATCTACACTAAAATGCTTCTTCAAAACTTGGTGAAGCACAAACCAAGATTTTTACAACCTCTTTGAAGTCTCACTTCAAAGAACCCAAGAGACTTTCTCTATAGGATTTCCTCACACTTTTACAAGCTACAATGGATATATCTCACAATGAATAAAGCTCTCAAAGTGTGAATACTCAAGAATGAAAAGAGATTGGATCTGAAAATTTCCTCAAGAAGAGAAAATAATAAGCTCTTGAAAGCTCAATATATTGCAAGAATGGCTCAAGAAGTATTGAATGATGATAAAAGCTTTTGCACACTTCAATTGATTGATTAGAACTTGTATTTGAATGTGTATTTATAGAGATTTGAGGGTTAGGGATTTGGTAGGTGAAGGAAGATTGAAAATCTCGGCCAGAACGGTAAGAAACGGCTAGTGCATTTATTACAGCCCCCGTTCAGCCGGTCGACCGTCTTGGTCGTCCGGCTTGCATTTCACTTCTCTGACTAGGCCGGACGCCATAGCCGGTCGACCGGCTAGGGGGTCCGGCTTTTTCTTTCACTATCTGATTAGGCCGGGCTACCACCCAGGTCAGCCGGTCGACCGGCTTGGGGGTCCGGCCACTCCAGAATGTGAAGTAAAGCCAGATTTTTTTAGAAAAACAAGCTCAAGTGTATTTTCACAACTCCAAGTAATTTTGAATAAATATGTAAACGCATGTTGTGAATGAAAACACCCCAAAAACTCATTTTGTCTCAATGTGTGTATTCAAATACTTTTGTGCATATTTTAAAAGTGCAAGACTTGAGAAAAATTTTGCAATGATAAGGAAGAATGTTTTGAGCCAAGTCTATACAGTATATGGGCATTTCACAAGAAGAGCAAGAAGAAAAAAATAAATCTGGTACCCCTTATGTCTTCTCTTCTCCTCCTTATGCCTTCTTATCTTTTCTGTTCTTCAAATGATTCTTTATGCACATCTTCATATTTTCCAAGCTTCATATAATATCTCATTTCACAAGAAGCTGTTTAATCAAATAATGCATATACATATTTTCATCATCAAAATCAATAAAGAATATTTAGCTAACAGTGCATATTGGGCTAATGCTATCCTTCTTCCAAAAGGTCTCTTGGCAGCCATTGAATCAAAGTTTAAAGCTTTCCTTTGGAGAGGAACGGGCCCCAAAGTTGCATGGAAAGATCTTTGCTTGCCATTCAATGAAGGTGGTCTTGACATTAGAAGAATTGAAGAAATCAACAAAGTCTTTATGCTCAAAATTTTCTAGAGGATGTATGCCATTAAAGAATCACTTTGGAGCCAATGGATTCATTGCAATTATATCAAGGATTCTTCCATTTGGATTATGCAAACATCTCAAGATATTAGTTGGATCTTCAAGGATATCCTTGCGTGCCGTGGCTATGCAAGAAATATTATAAAGCACAACATTGGGAATGGTATGAATACACACTTTTGGATTGACAATTGGCATAATGATGGACCACTCATGGAGCATTGGAGCAATATCTTCCCTACCCCATCCATCTATGCAAAGGTTAGTGATATTTATCTCAATGGTTCTTGGAGTTGGCCTTTGCAACTTTCCTCTATTGAAACACCAAGCTTTACACTTGATGAGAATTCACATGATTCTTTTACTTGGACTCTTTCCCCTAATAGGGGGTTTTCTTTCAAACATACATGGGAGCATATTAGAATTAAAGGTAATCACTTCAGTGGACATAACATCATTTGGCATAAAGGTCACAACCCAAGGCATGGTTTTATTATTTGGCTTGCACATCATGATCGCCTAAGCACAAGATTCAGAATTTCACATTGGGGGCTTAACATCAACACCATATGCATCTTTTGTTATATGGGATGTGAGACTAAAGATCATCTCTTTTTTTAATGTAGTTTACTAGGCGTATTTGGAGATTTAGCTTATCTTTAACTCTTGTTCCGGAAAGCCTTATTTGTTGGCAAGAAATTTTCAACTACATCACTCTATTTGCCCATGAGAAGCATTTGAAAGCATCAATCCTCAAGCATCTCTTGGGCGCAACAGTTTATCACATCTGGATGGAAAGAAATAGAAGAATTTTCAAGAATGAAGCAAAGACAGAGGAGTTTGTTTGTAATACAATTTTCAATGATGTTAGAGTTAAAATCTCTTGTAATAGGAAGTTTCCTTCAACACATATGAACAAAACCCTGTGTAAATTGTGGAAACTTGATGATATTCTTGTCTAGGTTTGGTGGTTACACCATCATTGTATTTGTACAAATCTGATTTGCTGCAATGAAAATTTCTTACTTGATCCGCAAAAAAAAAAAAAAATTGACCAATGAGGCAATTTTGCCAATGACTATCTCCCTCTAAAAAGACCTCTTCGGGTGGAGTGGCACCAATAAAATCATTCTCAATAAAAGGCTCAATGAAATCAAGTTTAGAAGTTTGAGAAAGTTTACCCACATAAGTGCCATGCCAATCCTTATTGCCATTCCAAACTTGATGAGGAGCATTTTGCTGATTTTCTTGCTCAAGAGTTTTCCTTTGATTTGCATAACCATGGCTCATTCCCAATGCATTAGAGTTATCTTGTTCCAAATATATTTGCTGACCTTGATAAAAATTTGCTGGTGTTTTGTGTCCATAATTCATTGAAAATAACATGGGGAAATCCTCAACATTTCCTTGGTTAGAATCCAAGCTAATTGGAGGAGTTGGCCGAGAGGTGCAAATGGAGTATCTTTGGAAGCAAACGTATTTCCAGCAATGAAGGGGGAATTTTGCTGATTTGGAGAGTGAGTTAGATGGGAATCCATGTTGGCAAGTGGGGTAGGGGAATGGTCCATGTTGTTAGCCCTTTTTTGCACAATATTTGAATAACTTTGAGCTAATGGACTAGAGTTTTCTGCCCGAGAAAGAGACTTCACATGAACATGGCTATTATCTAGAGGGAAATGCTGTGTTCTTGAGTTTTCAATGCAAGGAGAGAGGGAGGGGCGGCTGGCATGCATTTGTTCAAGAGAAGAGCTATTTTGACCAGCAATAAAATCAGCTTTTTCAGCATTTGGTGTGGATCCCCTAGGCAAAACAATTTGTCCATTGGTTAAAAGATTGTCTTGTACCTCTTGTACTTTTCCTTCTCCAACCACGGTAGAGAGAGAAATAGCATCTTCAGCATGATAATTTCTAGAATTTCCATCCAAAACAGGAGGATGAATCTGATTTGAAGCCAAAATATTTTTCTCCATGCTATGAGGATGAGAGCAAGTACCATATTGCATGGGAGAAACTTTACCGATATGAGCTGGAGTGACTTTTGCCAAGGAAGAAACATCAAGTTCTTGGCTATTTTTGCTTGAGAAAGAAGGAGAGCTTTCGGGTTTACCTATGCCATGTGAATCTTGAGCATTAACCCACTTTGAGATCGAGTCTTCATGGCTGGAAGCAGCAAGATCTTCATTAAGATGGCTAGGTACCATGGGAGAATCATAAGAAATCACCTTGAAGAAGAAGCTCCATTTTTTGTCAAGCTTAGCACGAGCTGCCTCTTTGCCTCATCAAGATTTTTACCAAGCGTTTTCATGCAAGAAGAGGGGGAAGAACCAGCCGAGCTTGACATAGCATTATTGCTAGAATCACAAGTCTTTTTGAGCTCCATGTACGAATCTTTTGTGTATTCCTCATCATCATCTTCAAAGTAGCCATGGTTGTATTTTGATGCAAGTCTTGCATTCTTCCTAGTTTTTGAAGCATTAGATCTTTTCTTTTTGCCCATGTAAGATAAGGAAGAGGAAGAAAGTGATGGTGACAATGGTGGTCAATGGTAGAAGGTTGGTGGTCAAAGTAGAGAGTGGTGAGAGCATTAAGTTTCTAGAGAGAGAAACTCACATCTAGAAGAAGAAACTTGGAGTTTGCTAGAATTTGCATTGATGTCAATTTGGATGAGAAATTGCCGGAAGTTATTTACCCTAAGCTTAGGGATGGATCTCGGGCAAAAGTTGAAGTGTAGTATGCATGAAAGCCATTAAAGTGTGAACATTGCAAGATGGTTGGGCATGTTGAAGAGAAATGCCCCTTAAAGCCGTCCTCTCAACAACCTCAACCAAAACACCCTAACCCTTTTGCTAGGCAAAATGCTCCTCGGCCAAAGTACTACACTGAATAGAGGGTCATTGAAAAGAAGAAACCAGCAAAAGACAAACAAAATGAGCATATTCAACAAGGGGGCTCCAATGGGAATTCTCGGCCATCTATTATAGCTAAATCACCTCTTGACCCCTCTAGTTCAAAAAATCCATTTGGGATCCTTGATGAAGTGGAAAACCTTAAAGAAGGTGAAATTCAAGCTTTGACTCCTTTGATTGCACAAAAGAAAGATGAGCTACAACACATCACAAATTGCGAAATGCCAATAGGGGTTATTGCCGAGGAGTTTGCAAGTCATGCTGAATGTTTCTCTCTCTAGAAACAAATGCTCTCACATCTCTCTAACTTGACCATCTTCCACCACCATTGACCACCTCTTTTTCACCATCTTCTTCTTTTTTATGGGGAAAAAGAAGAGGTCTAGTGCTTCAAAATATGATCTTGGCAACTATGAAGAAGAAGACGACTATACTTTGGACACTTATATGGAGCTCAAAGAAGCGTGTGAAACCATTAACAAATCAATGTCTAGCTCGAAATCCTCTTCTCCCTCCAGCCTTTGTGTGCAAAAGCTCGAGAAGAACCTTGATGAAGCTAAAAGAGAGCTTGTGCATAGCCTCGCCAAGAAGAGTCGACCATGGCAAGAAGAGAAGGAAAATAATCTTGAAGATCTGGCCGCTCCCTTTTCAAGCTTCCATGGACAGCAACTTAATGCTTGGAGAAAATCTCTTATGGAAGATGAAGATGGAGCCCTCTCACCATCATTTTCAAGCTCACATGGCCTTAATCCTCCTCTTTTCGCTAAGGAAAAGCTTGAAGAAACTCCTCCCATGGTAGCAGAAATGCAAGAAATGGAAAACTTTGTTGGGCAAAGTGGTAGTCAAAATGCTCCAAATGGCAAGGAGAACAAGATTCTTGCACCAAAATCTGTAGCTAAGCCTCCATTTTCGCTTGAAAAAGCAAAAAATTCCAACAAAGGCAGCTCGGTTTTGGTGGGAGAAAATAGGAATACATGTTGGTCATTACCCAATGGTTTTTCGACTGGACAAGTACATACAAAATCAGACTTCGTAGCTATTTCTTCTAGCCAAAAGGACACCCATTCAGCCCCCTCCAATCACATCTCAACAACTCATCCTATTGGGAATATCATTGGCAGCCCAAATTCAAATTTGCAAGCACATGCACATGGCTTTTCCCCCCAAACCAAATCTGATGCCTTTGAAATGGGACAAGCACACTTGGACGAAAATTTCCCACCTCTTCTTGCTAGGTCAGCAACTTCTTTTCCAAATCAGCAAAGCAACATGACGTGGCATCCACATGTGCAAAGCAAATCTCAAGGTAAATCTCGGCCTCTTTCTCAACCTATTGATCATGAAGCTTCAAAGTTTGAGGATCAAATTGATTCCAACCACTTCATCAAGCATCAAGCATCAAGCCGAAATGCATGGAACTCTTGCAAAGATTGGAAAGACCATCTTGTTGGTAACCTCATGCACTCTCTTAAACTTGATTTCCATGAACCTATTGTTGAAAATGGAAGAATAGGTGCTGCCCCACCAAGTGATGTTTTTGAAGAGGGAGATGAGCATTGGAAATATTGCCTCATTGGCCAATTCTTAGATAGGCCTCCCCCATTCTTTCTCCTTAGGAAAATGGTTGATATTCATTGGAGAAACTTTGGCAAGGTAGAGATTAAATCGGCTGAAAATGGTTTCTTCATTTTTAGGTTTGAAAATGATGAGTTCTGCAATCAAGTTATGGAGCAACTTTGGCACGTTAATCACCGGCCTCTCTTGTTAAGAAAGTGGGATGCAAATGCACAAATAATCAATTTTGGATGGCAAAAAGTCTCACTTTGGGTAAAGCTTAGAAATGTTCCATGCTCGCTCATCACTCGTAGAGGTCTTAGCTACATTGCAAGTTCTATTGGCATTCCATTACAAATGGATAAGCTAATGGAATCACGTATCTTTGTTGGTTTTGCAAGAGTGTGTGTCGAAATGGATCTTTCAAAGACACTCCCGAATCACACCTATGTGAAATTGAGAAATAGGGATTGGGCAAAAATTGACATCGAATATGCATGGAAGCCACTTGTTTGCTCTTCTTGCAAGATAGCTGGACACTCCCTTGCTACGTGTCCAAATGGTCCTACAAAAAATCCTCCAAGGCAAGCACCTAATGTGATTGGAAAGAAGAATGATAATTGGAAGATTGCAAAGAATAGGAGAGTATGGAAGAAAATGGAGAATATTAATCCTACCCCACTCTCCAACGTGGTGGTTGATTCAGATTTGGCAAAGAATTCAGCCACTATTGTTGAAGAAACATTGGAAAATAATCGTTTTGCGGCCCTAAATGCAAATGAAGGCACATCAAAAGAAGAGAATGAATTGACAAAGAGTGATGAAGTCAATGCCACGATCCAAGAAAATGAAGCAGATGTTGCTGATTTGGGCACCCACCAACATGAAAATCAAAATGAAATGCAATTGGATGAAGAGAATTTGAGGGCTGAGCAAGATAAATGGAAAAGGAACGTTGGGAACACAATTGAAGACTCTCGGACCAGATTTGAAGATCCCTCTCCCGATCCCATTTGATGTGTCTTTAAATTTTCCTTTGATGTCTTTCTTTTTGGGTTTTTCCCTTTTGTCTTGATTGTCTTGCCCCTCAAGCCGTGATTTTCTTTATCTTGTTGTATCTTTGGCTTGAGGGGTTTTGGGTTGTACATGTTACAAATTGCGATTTTAATAAACTCACTTAATCCGCAAAAGAAAAAAATAGGGTTTATTGCCACTTCTCCCCCTACCACATGATTATTTGCGCTTGGAATATTAGGGGTTTCAATTCCCCTCATAAGCATAAGGAAATGAAGATTTTGCTCAATAAACACCATATTGACATCTTTTGTATCTTGGAAACTAAAGTGGTGAATAAAGATAGCATCCTTGCTATTGGTTCCTCTTTTGAGAAATTGGGTTTTGACAATCATGTTGATGATCACATTTATGGAAGACTTTGGACCTTTTGGAAGAAGGACATCAAGGCTACTTTTATTGATTCTTTTTGACCAAGCCATTCTCTTCAACTTTGAAAATGTCAATGAATCAATTGTTGTGGGCTTTATCTATGGCCGAAATGACCACATCAAAAGAAGAAAGCTTTGGACCAAACTTGTCAAATGGAGCAATTGGTGTGAAGATAGAAATCTTTGCCTCCTTGGAGACTTCAATGAAGTTCTTAATTGTGGTGATAGATCCTCATCCTCAAACATTCCATCTAGTGCCAAAGACTTCAAAAAATGCACTTCAGCTTCAAATCTCCATGTTCTTGATGGCCATGGCCCACATTACACTTGGTCAAATAAAAGCTCTTCACACTCCTACTTGGCAAGCAAACTTGATAGAGCCTTGGTTAACACAAATTGGATGGAAGACCTTTATGAGACCTTCCTTATTGTGGACAATCTTGGGTTATCCGACCATTGCCCTCTCATTTTGCACTCTTGTACGTCATGGTCTCCCACCCCCGCGCCCTTCAAATTCTTTAATGCATTTTTGTGGGGTAAGTGAGTGAATTGTATTCCACAAGTGAGAACGTAAATGTACAAAAGATCAAGTAGTGGAGTTGTGTCCTAGACAATGATATTCTCTAATCTCCACAATTTACAAAGGGATTTGTTCAAAAGAGAGGGTGCAAATTTTCTACCACTAGAAAGCTTGACTCTAACTTCATTGTAGATGTTGTTGAAAATGCAATTCCTCTATTTTTGCTTCATTTTGAAAAATGCATTGATTCCTTTCCTTCCAAATGTGATAAATTGTTGCTCCAAAAAGATGCTTAATGATGGTAGCCTTCAAGTTCTTTTCAAGCGCAAAAGGGGCAATATAATCAATGATATCCTCCCAACAACTCAGGTTCTCCGGGATTAAGGCAAGATGTAGACCTTTTCTCCAAATTCTGCTAGTGAATCCACATTCAAAAAAGAGATGGTCCCTTGTTTCACAACCCATAAAGCAAAAAATGCAAGTAACATTTGCATTGATTCCCCAATGAATGATTATGAATTTTGTGTTGAGTCTATCATGAAAAGCAAGCTAAACAATGAAACTATGTCTTGGATTATGCCTTTTGTGCCAAATAATATTGTGCCCTGCAAAGAGATTTCCTTTCTTTGTAATATGCTCTCAAGTATGTTTAAAGGAAAAATCACCATTAGGGGAGGGATTCCAAATGATCCTATCCAAAATGTCTTGCTGTAGCATAAAGTTTGGGGGATCAATGTGTTGAAGATGGGTTGGCCAGCTCCATCTACCATTAACAAAGAGTTCCCTAACCTTAGAAAGGAGAAGGGGGCTTGGTAAAGTGCTACTCCAATGTTCCAAAAGTAGGCCTTCCGAATGCCAATTATCAATCCAAAAAAGTGTATTGATGCCATTGCCGATCTTGTGCTTGATGAGAGACTTGACTTCTTCTCGGCAAGATAAAAGAGATTTAATGATCCAACTTGAATCCTTGGGTGCTTGAACAACCCAAAAGGAGGAGTCCTTGATATAGTTTGCATAAACCCATTTGCTCCAAAGAGTGTCTTTTTTAGTAGACATTCTCCAAAGGATTTTCAGCCAAAAAACTCTATTGATTTCTTCAATTTTCTGGATGCCAAGTCCACCTTCATGAAACGGGAGGCTAATATCCTTCCAAGCAACTTTAGGGCCAGTGCCTCCCCAAAGAAAAGCTTAAACTTTGATTCAATAGCTGACTGCACTCCTTTAGGGAGAAGGATGGAACTCGCACAATAAGCACCAATTTAAGTAAGGGTGGATTTGAGAAGGACAAGTCTACCTACAAAAGTGAGCCAATTGTTGCACCAAGAGTCAAGTTTAGCATTAATTTTCTCCAAAAGAGGATAGCAATCGGCCTTCTGGAGTTTCCTTGACACAAGTGGAATGCCCAAATAACGAATTGGAAGTTCACCCTCTTGGAACCCAACTCTTTCCTTAATGACCAGCTTGGTCTCATTTGAAACCCTTCCAAGAAAAACGACACTCTTTGCTTTATTGATATTCAACCTGAAAAAGGAAGAGAAGATCTTCAAAGTATCCATAATGCATTCAATTGAATTCCATTCTCCTTTGCAAAAAACAAAAAGATCATCTGCAAAGCAAAGATGATTGAGCTTTAGCATGCAAGAAAGAACCTCAATGCAAAGGACAAAAAGATAGGGTGAGATGGGGTCACCTTGTCTAATCCCTTTTGCACCAAAGAAATAGCCTTCCAACCCACCATTGAGAGCAAAAGAAAAACTTGGGGTTGAGATGCACTCCATAATCCAATCAACAAATTTATGAGGAAAACCAAAAGCAAGAAGGGTACATTCCAAAAAGTTCCAGCTAAGTGAATCGAATGCCTTCATAATGTCAATTTTGAGAGAGCATCTTGGAGAAATGTGACGTCTAGTATAGCCTCTCATAATGTCATAAGCAATGAGGATGTTTTCATGAATGTTTCTATCCTTCATGAATGTGGATTGATTCCATGAAACGATTTGGGGCAAACACACTTTAAGCCTATTGGCAATGATCTTAGAGATGCATTTATAAATTGTGTTGCAACAGGAAATGGGCCTATAATCTCTAACCATAGAGGGATTAGGATTTTTAGGCACAAGAGCGATAATAGTAGCGTTTACCTCCTTTTTTTTTGCGGATTAAGTGAGTTTATTAAAATCGCAATTTGTAACATGTACAACCCAAAACCCCTCAAGCCAAAGATACAACAAGATAAAGAAAATCACGGCTTGAGGGGCAAGATAATCAAGACAAAAGGGAAAAACCCAAAAAGAAAGACATCAAAGGAAAATTTAAAGACACATCAAATGGGATCGGGAGAGGGATCTTCAAATCTGGTCCGAGAGTCTTCAATTGTGTTCCCAACATTCCTTTTCCATTTATCTTGCTCAGCCCTCAAATTCTCTTCATCCAATTGCATTTCATTTTGATTTTCATGTTGGTGGGTGCCCAAATCAGCAACATCTGCTTCATTTTCTTGGATCGTGGCATTAACTTCATCACTCTTTGTCAATTCATTCTCTTCTTTTGATGTGCCTTCATTTGCATTTAGGGCCGCAAAACGATTATTTTCCAATGTTTCTTCAACAATAGTGGCTGAATTCTTTGCCAAATCTGAATCAACCACCACGTTGGAGAGTGGGGTAGGATTAATATTCTCCATTTTCTTCCATACTCTCCTATTCTTTGCAATCTTCCAATGATCATTCTTTTTTCCAATCACATTAGGTGCTTGCCTTGGAGCATTTTTTGTAGGACCATTTGGACACGTAGCAAGGGAGTGTCCAGCTATCTTGCAAGAAGAGCAAACAAGTGGCTTCCATGCATATTCGATGTCAATTTTTGCCCAATCCCCATTTCTCAATTTCACATAGGTGTAATCCAAGAGTGTCTTTGAAAGATCCATTTCGACACACACTCTTGCAAAACCAACAAAGGTACGTGATTCCGTTAGCTTATCCATTTGTAATGGAATGCCAATAGAACTTGCAATGTAGCTAAGACCTTTACGAGTGATAAGCAAGCATGGAACATTTCTAAGGTTTACCCAAAGTGGGACTTTTTGCCATCCAAAATTGATTATTTGTGCATTTGCATCCCACTTTCTTAACAAGAGAGGCCGGTGATTAACGTGCCAAAGTTGCTTCATAACTTGATTGCAGAACTCATCATTTTCAAACCTAAAAATGAAGAAACCATTTTCAGCCGATTTAATCTCCACCTTGCCAAAGTTTCTCCAATGAATATCAACCATTTTCCTAAGGAGAAAGAATGGGGGAGGCCTATCTAAGAATTGGCCAATGAGGCAATATTTCCAATGCTCATCTCCCTCTTCAAAAACATCACTTGGTGGGGCAGCACCTATTCTTCCATTTTCAACAATAGGTTCATAGAAATCAAGTTTAAGAGAGTGCATGAGGTTACCAACAAGATGGTCTTTCCAATCTTTGCAAGAGTTCCGTGCATTTCGGCTTGATGCTTGATGAAGGTGGCTGGAATCAATTTGATCCTCAAACTTTGAAGCTTCATGATCAATAGGTTGAGAAAGAGGCCGAGATTTACCTTGAGATTTGCTTTGCACATGTGGATGCCACGTCATGTTGCTTTACTGATTTGGAAAAGAAGTTGCTGACCTAGTAAGAAGAGGTGGGAAATTTTCGTCCAAGTGTGCTTGTCCCATTTCGAAGGCATCAGATTTGGTTTGGGGGGAAAAGCCATGTGCATGTGCTTGCAAATTTGAATTTGGGCTGCCAATGATATTCCCAATAGGATGAGTTGTTGAGATGTGATTGGAGGGGCTGAATGGGCGTCCTTTTGGCCAGAAGAAATAGCTGCGAAGTCTGATTTTGTATGTACTTGTCCAGCCGAAAAACCATTGGGTAATGACCAACATGTATTCCTATTTTCTCCCACCAAAACCGAGCTGCCTTTGTTGGAATTTTTTGCTTTTTCAAGTGAAAATGGAGGCTTAGCTACAGATTTTGGTGCAAGAATCTTGTTCTCCTTGCCATTTGGAGCATTTTGACTGCCACTTTGCCCAACAAAGTTTTCCATTTCTTGCATTTCGGCTACCATGGGAGGAGTTTCTTCAAGCTTTTCCTTAGCGAAAAGAGGAGGATTAAGGCCATGTGAGCTTGAAAATGATTGTGAGAGGGCTCCATCTTCATCTTCCACAAGAGATTTTCTCCAAGCATTAAGTTGCTGTCCATGGAAGCTTGAAAAGGGAGCGGCCAGATCTTCAAGATTATTTTCCTTCTCTTCTTGCCATGGTCGACTCTTCTTGGTGAGGCTATGCACAAGCTCTCTTTTAGCTTCATCAAGGTTCTTCTCGAGCTTTTGCACACAAGGGCTGGAGGGAGAAGAGGATTTCGAGCTAGACATTGATTTGTTAATGGTTTCACACGCTTCTTTGAGCTCCATATAAGTGTCCAAAGTATAGTCGTCTTCTTCTTCATAGTTGCCAAGATCATATTTTGAAGCTAACCTTGCACTTTTTCTAGTTTTTGAAGCACTAGACCTCTTCTTTTTCCCCATAAAGAAGAAGAAGATGGTGGCTGGAAAGTAAAAAAGAGGTGGTCAATGGTGGTGGAAGATGGTCAAGTTAGAGAGGTGTGAGAGCATTTGTTTCTAGAGAGAGAAACGTTCAGCATTTCCTCTCTCTGGCAATGTGGACCTCCAATAGCGTTTACCTCCTTGAAGAGTCTACCGGACTCAAAGAAAGAGCTGATTGCTTTGATGACATCTTCTCCCACAAAATCCCATGCAACTTTGTAAAAGTGCAAGATGTATCCATCTGGGCCTGGGCTTTTGTTGGGGTTAATAGAGAAAAGTGTATCCTTGATTTCATCACTTGTGATGGGAGCAATAAGAGAGGCAACAACATCATGACCAATCTCTTTGCCAATAATATCCCTCAAGTTCCTTGAGTTGACTTGGGATGAAGAAAAGGTACCAAGGAGTTTTTTGAAATAGCCAATAAATTCCTCTTTCACTTCAAAATCTTCCAAAAGAAGTTGCCCATCCTCTTTTTTAATTGCATGAATAGTGTTCTTGAGTTTCCTTCCTTTAATAACATTGTGGAAGAACTTTGAGTTTGTATCCCCTTCTTTGATCCAAGATAGCCTAGATTTTTGAAAGAGGACGGCTCTGTGTTGTGCATCAAGTTCTTCCATTTTGACCAAAATGTTTCTCTCTTTATCAATGAGAGTGGCATGAAGCTCCCCACCAAGGATAGCTTGCTGAGTATGAAAGAGTTCTTCTCTAAGCTCTTTGATGACAGAAGGGATGCAAGCAAAAAAATCCTTGTCAAAAGCCTTGAGTGCAAGCTTGAGAGATTTCTGCTTTTGATAAAGGGTGAACATTGAGCAAGTGAGAATAGGGGTAGCAAGTTTCATCAAAAACCCCAATAGCTTTCTCTCTCTAGAAAAATGTTCTGCCTTCTCTCTAGAATTTCTCCACTTTCCCACCAAAATTCATCTTCATAAACTCATCTTTCAATCATGCCTAAGAAGAAAAATCACACTTCTTCTCGTAAGAGTGTCAGGATCAAAGCTATCAAGGAAAAACTTAAAGAATCCTATGAAGAAATCTCCCAAAATGTTGAGGAACAAGAAGGAAATGGAGCTGGATTTTCTGAAGCTCCACACACGATGGCTGAACATTCATCTTCGTCTTTATTGGAGGAAGAGGAGTTTTCAACCAACTCTTGCATGGCACTCAAAATGGCCTCTAATCCCCTTTGCAATATGGGTCTTTCGTCCTCAACCTTTGAGCAAAATGAGAAATCAGCCATGGCTCTTGCTTCTTCTCCCTTGAACTCATGCACCAAAACCTTCTCTTCCTTGGATGAATTGGATGCAAAAATTGATCAAGCAAGGAATGAATGTCCTCCTTCCAAGGGTCTCGGTCAATTCCTTGAAGAGAAATATAATATTTCAAAGCAGCAACTCATCCAAAGCCTAACTCGAACTACTCGTGCTAGACTTGCTACAAATTCAAGCATGCAATCAGATTCAAGAGTTGCCAAGAGTTCGTCCCCAAATACAACTTCCTTTATGCATAAAGAAGCTTTTGCCCCTGAAAATGACGATTCTCTTGAAGAAAATTTGAAGTTGCAGCAGCTTACACTTAATAGATGTGAAGTGACGGCTGGAAGTTCAAGCTCCAATTTGCATCGGGTTTTTGACTCGTCACCTTTGGATTATGGATCTCATTCTAATCCTCCTTCTTTAGAGAATAATGTTCCTTCCTCAAACCTAAATTCCAAGCAAGATCGAATGTGTTTGCAGCCATGTCGAAGTGAAGAAGTTAGAGCAAAAATGATTTCCACAAAGCCAAAGGATGCTAAAGATACTCCACGGTTATTACCCAAGGGACAATTGCTTTCTTCTTCTGGTCACTTGGCTGAAAAGGACTCTTTTCTTGCACATGGCAGCACCTTTTCAGGTTCAGCCAATCAAAATTCGACAACACATTCTCCTTCCTTTGATGCTACACTTGGTTCAAAAATTGCTTCAGCCGAAATGCATATGCAAAGTCAACATTTTCTTGCTTTCCCTCCAATTTTTTGTGAAAAATCAGGTACTCCACCTCATTCGGCCAACTCATTAAAATATGCTGATATGGCAGCCAAGTCACCCACTATGTGCAGCCCTTATGCCACCTCAAAAGCTCATTTTTCAGCCCAAATTTTTCTCAAAATTCATGTGCGGCCAGAAGCTCCCCTCCAAAAATTACACATCCAAGCTCTACCAACCATGAGGATTTTGTTGCTCCTAACAAGGACACTATCGCACAAGCTTATAATGATGATTTTCCATCACTCTCACAAGCTAATTATGGCAAAAACATTCATCTAAGCCAGCCTATTGCACACCAAGGTCATGCTCCATCACATGCATGGAGAATCAACAAAGATGGGCAAGGATCTCATGGTGAAAATGGAGACTCAACCCATTATCAGCCACAAGTTAATACAACATGGAATTTTAAAGCTGGAGCAAATGACTTTCTCTCTCTTCCTTCTCTCTAACCCTTCGTTTACCTCCACCAGCCACCACCACCAAATCAGCCCATCCTCCATTGTTTCCACCATCATTCACCTTTGAAACCAAACACTCGACTCTTTTCACACCCCCTTTCTCCACCATTCTTGCATTCATGGGAAAGAAGAAGAAGGTCTCTTCACCTACATGAACTAGTGCAAGGCTAAATGCAAGGAAGCAAGCTAAGGATTCCGTCTCTTTTGCACAAGCTGGTTCATCTCCTACTCAAAATGAGGTTGATTCGGCCTCTTCACCTCTTGCTAGTGGAGATCCTCAATCAACCTCTAGTTTGGTCTTCAAAGAAGTTTATGAAGCTCTTGAAGCTGGTTCCTTCTTTAAAGAGCATGTTGATAAACAAAACAAAGCCAAAGCTGACTTAGTCCGAAGCCTTGCAAGTCATTCCAAAGCTCGAACTCCTCCATCTCCAAAGGATAAAATGGGCGTTGGTCCTTGCATTAAGGAATCAGAAGTGGTGCTTTCGAAGCTTCTCTTTCATTCACCATGTCAAAGCACTTCTTGCTCAAGCCCTTGCAGTCCGAACACTTATATGGTCAGCAAGAAAGTTTAATTGGTCAGCAAGATAACTTAGCTTGCTTGCTCGCTGAAGCTTCAGCCGAAGGAGGAGGAATTGAAGAAGAAAGGGTTTTAACTGATGGACAAAAGCAAAATTTGAATGATGCTTTTAACCTCGAGTTAAAGCACCTCCCTCCTAATCTTGTTAGCAGCTTTTCAGGTCAAACTAAGCTTTGTTTGACAGCACAAATTGGATGTGACGGCCTGCAATCAGATTTTACAAACCCTAATGCTGGCCCACTAATTTTTAAAGAGGATTTCCCTCCACTTAAAAGTCCTATTGCTGGTCAAAATAAGCCAACTCAGCACCTCACTTATGATGAAGTGGACGCCACATATGCAAAGAATGCCTTGCACTCAAATGCTGAAAATCAGAATTCAACTCACTTGGAAGAGAAACGAGCTACAACTTCTCCAAAAGGCACTTACCATGCACAAGGTAACTTTATATATCCTCATTCTTGTGATGAAGAAAGGAAGATTAATTGTGCACCCACAAATCCGTCTATTTATGCTTCCCCAAAACCTCAAGAGAATACTAGGCAAAATCAAGCTCCTACATCGCTCCGCAAAAAATCAAGCTCCTACATCCAGCCACTATAATGGTTGGAAAAAGCCACTTAAGCTTAGATTTGAGCCTAGTTCAAATGATCCTTCCTCTGATTAGGGTGGTGTGTTTGCTGAACATTTGAATACAAGTCTTAAATTTGATGAGGAGCATGCTATCAACTTGGTAAATGGCAATAGAGAAGTGGCTGACCCCCCGGATGACATATATGAAGATGGAAACAATTTCTGGAATCATTGCCTTGTTGGGCAATATTAGGTGCTCCCCCACCCTTCTTTCTTATCAAAAACATGGTGGAACTTGTTTGGAAGAAATTTGGTAGGGTTGATATTCATACGAAAGGAAAGGGTCTCTACATTTTCAGATTTGAAAAAGAAGAGCTTTGCCAAAAAATACTTCAACAACTTTGGCATGTAAATCATAGACCACTTTTGTTGAGAAAATGGGAACCAAATCTGGAGTTTATTATCCTATCTTGCAAAAAAGTGCCTATTTGGGTTAAACTTTGGGATGTTCCAATGAGCATCTACTCCAAAAGAGGACTTGGATATATAGCCTCCTTCATTGGGAAACCAATCCAAATGGATGCTCTCACTGATTCTAGAAGGAATTTGGAGTTTGCAAGAGTTTGCATTGAAGTTGACTTGGAAGAAAGTCTTCCGGATGTTGTTTTTCCAAAGCTTAGAAATGGTTCAAAGGCAAAAGTCATGGTGGAATATGCATGGAAGCCAACAAAATGTTCACAATGTAAAGTGGTTGGCCATGTGGAGGATCGTTGCCCTCTTAAACTTAAAGCACAACCTCAAAAGCATCTTGCAAAACAGCCCACAAAAACTCATTATGAGTGGCAGCCCGTGAGCAAAAAAGCCCCATTGAAGACAAACAACGCACCAATTGAATCTCAAGGTGATGGATCCTCTTCAAAAGCTAAGGAATCATCTCCGAAGCATTCCATTGCTAGGGTTTCTCTTGACCCTTCAAGCTCCAAAATGATGCACCCAAATCATTTTGAAATTCTTGGCTTTGTGGAAGATGGTGAAGATGGAAATCAAAGACTCCTTGACAAGAATTTTAGGGGAGATGTTTTGAGAAATGATGGTACGCCACATGCAAAAAGCAACCATGATATTGAGCCTAGTGCTCCTCCTATACCTCCTCAATGAATTTTTGCTCATGGAATATTCGGGGGTTTAATTCCCCCAATAAGCAAAAGGAAGCAAAGTTACTGATCAATAAACACCACTTGGACATTCTTTGCCTTTTGGAAAACAAGGTGGTTAGTGCTGAAAATATCAATCTCATTGGTTCTCTTTTTGACAATTTTGGTTTTTCAAGCTACATGGATGATCTTACCAAGGGACGGATTTGGCTTTTTTGGAAGAAAGGTATTCAAGCTACTTGGATTGACACATGTGGCCAAGCCTTACTCTTCAATTTTGATGATCATATACATAAATCCTTCTTTGTTGCCTTCATCTATGGCCACAATGAAGCATCAAAAAGAGTTGATCTTTGGAGGAAACTCGAGAATTGGTGTGCTTGGTGTGAAGATTGTGATCTTTGCCTCATGGGAGACTTCAATGAGGTCTTACATTGTGGTGTCAAACACCTTATCTATTCCAAAAAGTGCTGGTGCATTCAAAAACTTTGTAGCAAATGCAAAGTTTCAAGAAGTCAATGCTCATGGACCACGTTTTACTTGGACAAATAAAAGTCATGATCAAAGTTACTTGGCTAGCAAGCTGGATAGAGCTCTCATTAATGGAAATTGGCTACATAATTATCAACACTCCTTCCTTTTGGTTGCTAGCCCCGGAGTCTCCGACCATTGCCCTCTTATCATGCAAACATGTAAGTCTTGGAAATCTTCACCAAAACCCTTCAAATTTTACAATGTTTGGACCTCTCATTTGGATTTTCTCAAACTTGTTGAAGACCATTGGTGTGCACGGCCTTTGGTACACCAATGTACATTCTTTATCAAAAGCAAAAGCTTTAAAATTGCTCTCAAATCTTTTGATAAGGAGCATTTTGCTGCCATTCCTTTTGCCATCAAAAATCTTCGGGAGGAGCTTGATGGCGTCCAATTCTTACTTCTTAATGGTGAGAGAGATAGCTCCCTCATTGATAAAGAAAAATGCATTTTGAGCACATTGGAGGAACTTGATGCAAAACATAAAGCCATTCTCTATCAAAAATCAAGACTCAATTGGATCAAGGATGGTGATGCAAATACAAAGTTTTTCCACAATGTTGTGAAAGGTCGGAGGCTCAAAAATACTATCCATGCTATCAAGAATGAGGAGGGTCATTTTCTTACTGAAGAAGCTGAAGTTAAGGATGAATTTATTGGCTATTTCAAGAAGCTACATGGAGCCGAATCTTCCACAAACATCAATGTTGATCTTTTGAGAAATATCATTGACAAGCATATTGATCAAGATGCTGCTACCACCACCATTGCCCCTATTACAAATGATGAAATCAAGGATGTGCTCTTTTCTCTCAACCCTAACAAAAGCCCGGGCCCAGATGGCTACACATCTCATTTCTACAAGGCTGCTTGGGAGATTGTTGGCAAGGATGTTCTTAATGCAATCAAATCCTTTTTCGACTCAAGCAAGCTCCTCAAAGAGGTAAATGCCACTATTATTGCTCTTGTGCCCAAATCCTCTAATCCTTCCATGGTCAAGGATTATCGGCCAATTTCTTGTTGTAATACTATCTACAAGTGCATTTCAAAGATCATTGCAAATAGGATAAAAGCTTGCTTATCCCACATTATTTCATGGAACCAATCAGCCTTCATGAAGGGTAGACTCATCCATGAAAATATTCTTATTGCACATGACATTTTGAGAGGATATCAAAGGAGACATATCACTTCAAGATGCGCTTTTAAAGTGGACATCATGAAAGCTTTTGATTCCTTAAATTGGAGATTCATTGAATGCACACTTTTTACTTTTGGCTTTCCCAAAAAGTTTGTGGACTGGATTATGGCGTGCATTAAAACTCCTAGTTTCAGCATTGCCCTAAATGGAGGGTTGAAAGGATATTTCTTTGGTGCAAATGGCATTAGGCAAGGAGATGCCATCTCCCCTTACATCTTTGTCCTTTGTATGGAGGTGCTTACATGCATGCTTAACAATTTGGCATATAACCCGAGGTTTCACTTTCACCGAAAGTGTGGGAGCATTAAGCTTACTCATCTTTGTTTTGTGGATGATCTTCTTATCTTTTGTAGAGGGGATATGAATTCAATTGATTGCATCATGAACACATTGAAGACTTTCTCAACTTACTCAGGGCTGATTATTAATAATGCTAAGAGTGTTTTCTTCCTTGGAGGGGTTTCGAATGAGGAGAAAAGGGCAATTATGGATAGAATTGGGTTCCAAGAGGGTGAGCTACCAATCTGTTACTTGGGCATTCCACTTGTTTCAAGAAAGCTTAGGAAGAATGATTGCTGTCCACTCTTGGAAAAAATCAACTCTAAGCTTGATTCATGGTGCAATAATTGGCTTTCTTTTGCGGGAAGACTTGTGCTCATCAAATCCGTCCTTATTCAGATCTGTGCTTATTGGGCAAATGCTTTTCTTTTACCAAAAGGTGTTATGGCAGCCATTGAGACAAAATTCAAAGCCCTTTTGTGGAGAGGGACTGGTCCAAAGGTGGCATGGAAGGATATTTGTCTCCCATTAAAGGAGGGAGGACTTGGTATTTGGAGCATTGAAGAGGTTAATCTTACATACATGCTGAAAATTTTTTGGAGGATATATGCAACAAAAGATTCACTTTGGAGTCAATGGGTTCATGGAAACTATATCAAAGACTCTTCTATTTGGATGTTACAAACTCCCAAGGATGCAAGTTGGGTTTTCAAAACTCTTCTTGGCTGCCGTGTTTTGGCAAAGAGACATATCCAACACAAGATTGGCAATGGAGCAAGCACCTTCTTTTGGGTTGACAATTGGCACAAGGACAGCCCTCTACTTGAGCATTGGACTAATGCAATTCCGTATCCCATACTTCATTCAAAGGTTAGTGATATTTTCATTGATGGCTTTTGGAATTGGCCAATTCACCTCTCCCAAGTTGATGTTCCAGATTTTGATCTTATTGAAGGCACGATGGATAAAATTTCATGGAACCTTTCTCCTTGTGGAGGCTTCACATTTTTCCACACTTGGGAAAGTATTAGAAGAAAAGGCACTCATTTTGAAGGTTATTATTACATTTGGCACAAGAGGCATAATCCTAAAGATAGCTTCATTGTTTGGCTTGCTTTTCATGATCACCTTAGCACAAAATTCAGGATCTTGCATTGGGGGCTCCATATTAATCCAATGTGTATTTTTTGTTACATGGGTTGTGAAACTAGGGAGCATCTCTTTTTTGAATGTTGTTTCACCAGGAGGATTTGGAGAAAGGGTTTGCAATTCACTCTCGTTCTGGAAAATCTGATTTGTTGGCATGATATTATTGAGTACTCCACTCCTTTTGCCCTTGAAAAGCATTTGAAGGCCACAATATTCAAGCATCTTTTTGGGGCAGCCATCTACAACATTTGGATTGAAAGGAATCAACGTATCTTCAAAAACCAAGCTAGAACCGAGGAGTCTATTTTTGATACTATCTTTAATGATGTTAGAGTTAAACTTACAAATGGTAGAAAATTTCAGCCTTCTCCTTTGAACAAAACTTTATGTAGATTGTGGAGATTAGAAGATGTTATTGTATAGGTTCTTGTACTACTTCACAACTTTTGTACATGTAAACTTTTGATATTTGGAATATATCCAATCTTACTTGCGCAAAAAAAAAAAAAAAAGTTGGTTTTTCCCATAAAGTTTTGGAAGTCCCAAGCACTTTTTGGGATGGAAGCGGAGTTTGACTTGTCTCCACATTGGAGGACTTCATTAAAATCACCTAAGATGCAAAGGTCACTGTTGAAACCCCATGCACACCAGCTTGTAAGCTTGCTCCAAAGTTTGCTCCTTTTAGATGCTTTATTGCGGCTATAGACAAATGCAACAAAGAAGGAACTATGAATATGATCATCAAAATTGAAGAGGAGAGCTTGATCATAAGAGTCAACAAAAGTTGCTTTAATATTTTCTTCCAAAAAAGCCAAATCCGCCCTTTGACAACATCGTCCAAATGATTTGCAAAACCAATATCATCAAAACGGGTTCCAATATGTTTGATACTTTCATTGCTGGTCACCTTGCTTTCCAAAAGATAAAAAATATCAAGGTGGTGTTTATTTATCAACAACTTGACTTCCTTTTGTTTGTTAGGGGAATTGAATCCCCTAATGTTCCAAGAGCAAAAATTCATAGTGGAGCTATATTAGGAGCTACTTGCCCCAAAGGAGGATTTTCAAAAATATTCAGATTTCTGCCCTTGTAGCATTCCATCATCAAGCTAGGCTCATCTTTTGTGTTTAGCTCATTTGCTTCAATGTCCCCCACTTGATCAAGAACGTCAAAGTGATTTGTTTGCTTCGAATTAGAGCACGAGGGATCGAGGGCAACTTTAATGCTAGGAGGCTGAGAGATACTCATTTTCTTCTTGGTAGATGAGCTTTCCAATGCCTTTGGAGAGAAATGGATCTTCAATGAGGTTGGTTTTTTATTCATGAGCTTCCATTCAAAGTTAGACTTAAGGGGCTATTTATTGGGTTGCTTTTGAGGTTGGGACTTAGGCTTCAAAGGGCAATAATTTTCCACATGTCCGACCATTTTGCAAGAAGTACATTTAGAAGGCTTCCAAGCATATTCAACTTCAACTTTGGCTCTAGTGCCATTTCTTAGCTTCGGAAAGACAACATCCGAGAGATCACCTTCCAAGTCCACTTCAATGCAAACCTTTGCAAATTCCAAATTTCTCCTAGAGTCCGTAAGTGCATCCATTTGAATTGGCTTCCCAGTGAATGAAGCAATATATTCAAGCCCTCTTTTAAAGTATAGACTTATTGGAACATCCCATAGCTTGATCCATATAGGGACTTTGTTGCAAGATAAGTTCACAAATTCAAGATTGGGTTCGCATTTCCTTAATAAAAGCGGCTTATGATTTACATGCCATAGTTGTTGTAGGACTTTTCGGCAAATTTCTTCATTTTCAAACTTGAAAAGAAAGAGTCCCTTTCCTTTAGTGTGAATGTCAACCTTGCCAAATCTCTTCCAAGCAAACTCAACCATGTTTTTGATTAAGAAAAATAGCGGAGGTCCACCAAGGAAATACCCAACTAAGCAATGACTCCAAAACTTGTCTCCATCATCATATAATTCATCCAGGGGATCAACAACTTCCCTTTTTCCATTAACAATATCATAGGCATGCTCCTCATCAAACTTAAGACTTGTATTCATATGCTCAGCAAAAACACCTCCCCAATCGAGTGAGGGATCATTTGGAGAAAGCACAAACCTTATTTTCAAAGGTTTTTTCCAAGCATTTTGATGGAGAGCTTGAGCTTGGTTTTGCTTATCATTCCCAAGAGCTATTTGAGGAGGGTTGGGATGGTCAGTGCTAGCATGCTCTTCAACTTGTTGTTTCGAGTAGTCTTGCAATGTAGGAGACTTTCCAATTAACCCTTCACCATTGCCAATTGGAGTGTGAACCCGAAGGGCATTTTTTGTTGGAGAAGTGTGTTTCTGATTTGTGTCAATATGATGTGGCCCTTTGTTTGCAATGTTGGCTACCATGCCGTCCTTTGCTAGAGGTTGATGTGGTAATGTTTTGAAGGTTGAATTACTTGCAAGTAGAGGGAACTCCTCCAATTTTTCACATGGGTCAGCACACAAATTGTTGGAAAGTGCATTAAAAAGCTCATCACCTTTTTGAGTTGTCAAATTTTGCTTTGAAAAGTCTGAAAATTTGCTGAAGTGATTAGGAGAGAGAGAGTCAGCCCCTTGTAAAGCTTTGTCCAAAGTAGGAACTATGTTGTATCCCTCCATCATCTTCGGCTGAAGCTTTTTGAGATGAATCCTCAAGCTTAGAGGGGCTTGAAGAATCAGATTTCAAAAAGCTATGCAAAGGAGATTGGAAAAGAAGCTTGGAGAGTTCCAATTCTGATGTTTTAATGCATGGACCAGTATCCAATCTAGTGCATGGAGAAGGAGGAGAACAAGATTGGTTTTTGTTGGTGAGCTTACTTACAAGTTTGGCCTTATCTTTGTTGTGAACATCTTCAAGCTCTTTATAAGAATGGCCAACTTCAAGTGCATCATAAACTTCTTTGAAAAATGAGATTGAGGTTGATTGAGCATCGCCATTAGAATGAGGTGAAGCGGCCCTCAACATTTGAGGAGGAACAAAAGAACTTGATGCCAAATCTTGCTTCTTTGCCTTGAGTCGAGCACTAGCTCTAGTAGATGAAGATGAGACTTTCTTTTTCCTTGTCATCTTAAAGCATGAAGAACCCAAGTTTTGGGGCTTGGGGACGAGTGTGAAAGAGTGTTTAAGGTTTAGTGTTTAGGTTTTAGATGGAAGAAGGTTCCAAAGAGAATCCTTACATGCATACTTTCTCCTTCAAATTCTTTAGTGCATGGACCGCTAATGAGGGTCACTTGGAAATTGTTGGAAAAATTTAGGGCGCACGGGTTTTTGGCACCCCAATGTTTATTCTCTATCAATAGCAAAAAGCTCTCAAGCATGCTCTTAAAGTTTTTGACAAGGAGTTTTATGCTTGCATCCCTCACAAATTGACAGAACTTAGGGCCGAGCTTGCTGAAACTCAAAAGGCTCTCTATGATGGTTACCATTATGATGGCTTGGTTGATAAAGAAAAGGCCCTTGTCATGCATGTTGACTATCATGAATCAACACACAAAGCCATCCTCTTCCAAAAATCTAGGCTCTAATGGATCAAGGAAGGTGATGCAAACACAAGCTTCTTTCACAATGTCATCAACGGGAGAAGACAAACTCCATTCATGCCATTTATAACAATGAAGTTTCTCTCCTTACCAAGGAAAGTGAGGTCAAGGCTGAATTCATTGGCTATTCCCAAAGGCCTCTTGGAACCTCAAAGAGCACAATTGCAAATGTTGATATGATAAAGAGCGTCATTGAGAAGTCCATTCTCGAGGAGATGGGGGCTGCTCTTCTTGCCCCTATTACAAATGAAGAAATCAAGAATGCACTCTTCTCCCTTAATCCAAATAAAAGCCTGGGCTTGGATGGCTTCACTTCTCATTTCTATATGTCTGCTTGGGAGACTGTTGGAAAAGACGTCACAAATGCTATTGGATCCTTTTTCAACTCATGCAAATTGCTCAAGGAGGTAAATGCTACTATCATTGCTCTTATCCCTAAGATCAAGAATCCCATCATGGTCAAAGATTATAGGCCTATCTCATGTTGCAACACCATCAACAAATGCATTTCTAAAGTGCTTGCAAATAGGCTTAAACCATGTCTCCCAAGTATAATTTCTTGGACGCAGTCAGCCTTTATCCCAAGTAGCAAAGTTGCTGATCAATAAACACCACTTGGACATTCTTTGCCTTTTTTTTTTGCGGGATAAGTAAGAAATTTAAATTACTTCATGAAAGCTGTACATGTACAAAAGTTGTGAAGGGACCTATACAATGATATCTTCAAGTCTCCACATTTTACATAGAGCTTTGTTCAAAGATGAAGACTGAAATTTTCTACCAAAAGAGAGTTTAACTCTAACATCATTAAAAATAGTATAAAAAATAAATTCCTCGGTTCTTGCTTGATTCTTGAAGATTCGTTGATTCCTTTCAACCCAAATGTTGTAGATGGCTGCCCCAAGAAGATGCTTGAGAATTGTGGATTTCAAATGTTTTTCAAGGGCAAAGGGAGTGAGGAAATCAATAATATCATGCCAACAAATCAGATTTTTCGGAACAAGAGTAAGTTGCAAACCCTTTCTCCAAATCCTCCTTGTGAAGCAACATTCAAAGAAGAGATGCTCTCTAGTCTCACAACCCATGTTGCAAAAGATACATGAAGGATTGATATTAAGCCCCCAATGTAAGATTCTGAATTTTGTGCTAAGGCGGTCACGGAATGCAAGCCAAGCAATGAAGCTATGCTTTGGGTTATGCCTCTTGTGCCAAAAGAGATTGAAACCTTCAAAATGAGTGCCTTTTCTTCGAATACTATCCCAAGTGTGATTGAAAGTAAAGCTTCCACTTGGGGAAAGATTCCATGAAATTCTATCCATTGTGTTTTCGTTAAGACTAAATTCTTGAACATCAACATGGAAGAGATACATAGACCAATTCCAAGAACCATCAATGAAAATCTCACATACCTTTGCATGAATTGGGGGATGTGGAATGGCATTTGTCCATTGCTCAAAGAGAGAACCATCTTTGTGCCAATTATCGCTCCAAAAGAAGGTGTTTGCTCCATTTCCAACCTTGTGCTTAAGGAATCTTTTTGCAATGGGACGGCAGCCAAGAAGTGTTTTAAAAACCCAACTTGCCTCCTTGGGAACTTGTGAATTCCAAATAGAAGAGTCTTTGATATAATTTTCTTGAACCCATTGACTCCAAAGTGTTTCTTTAATTGCATACATTCTTCAAAAAATTTTCATCATGTATGTTAAGTTTACCTTCTCAATGCTCCGGTTTCCAAGCCCCCCCTCCTTAAATGGGAGAAAAATGTCCTTCCAAGCCACCTTAGGACCAGTCCCTCTCCACAAAAAGGCTTTGAATTTTGTTTCAATGGTAGCCATAACTCCTTTAGGTAAAAGGAAAGCGTTCACCCAATAAGCACAAATCTGAAGGAGAACCGATTTGATAAGCACAAGTCTCCCAGCAAAGGAGAGCCAATTGTTGCACCATGAGTCAAGCTTTGAAGTGATTTTTTCCAAGAGAGGACAGCAATCAAGTTTTCTAAGCTTTCTTGAAACAAGTGGGATACCCAAATAACGGATTGGAAGCTCACCTTCTTGGAACTCAATTCTATCCGTGATTGCTCTTTTCTCCTCATTTGGAACTCCACCAAAGAAGATAACACTCTTAGCATTATTGATAATTAGCCCTGAGTAAGTTGAAAAAGTTCTCAAAGTATCCATGATGCAATCAATAGAATTCATGTCCCCTTTACAAAAGATAAGAAGATCATCCGCAAAACAAAGATGATTAAGCTTTATGCTTCCACATTTTGGGTGAAAATGAAACTTCGGGTTGTTTGCCAAGTTGTTTAGCATGCACGAAAGAACCTCCATACATAGGACAAAGAGATAAGGAGAGATAGGATCTCCTTGCCTAATGCCATTTGCACCCGAGAAGTAACCTTTCAAACCTCCATTGAGGGCAATGGAGAAGCTAGGAGTTTTAATACAAGCCATAATCCAATCCACAAACTTTTTGGGAAATCCAAAAGCAAGAAGAGTGCATTCAATGAATCTCCAATTCAAGGAGTCAAAAGCTTTCATAATATCAACTTTAAATGCACATCTTGTGGAAATATGTCTCCTTTGATAACCTCTCATGATGTCATGAGCAATAAGGATATTTTCATGGATGAGCCTACCCTTAATGAATGCTGATTGATTCCAAGAGATGAAGTTGGGTAAGCATACCTTTATCCTATTTGCAATGATCTTTGAGATGCACTTGTAGATGGTGTTACAACATGATATTGGCCTATAATCCTTGACCATGGAGGGATTTGAAGTTTTTGGCACAAGAGCAATAATTGTGGCATTTACCTCTTTGAGGAGATTGCTTGATTCAAAAAAAGACCTGATTGCATTCAATACATCCTTTCCCACAACCTCCCACGCAACCTTGTAAAAATGGGAAGTGTAGCCATCCGGACCCAGGCTTTTGTTTGGGTTGAGAGAAAAAAGCGCATTCTTGATTTCATCATCAGTTAGAGGAGCAATGGTGGTGGCAGCAAATTCATGATCAATTTGCTTGCCAATAATATTTTCCAAAAGATCAACGTTTATGCTTGTGGAGGATTCAGCACCAAGAAGCTTCTTGAAATAGCCAATGAATTCCTCTTTCACTTCATCATCTTCAAGAAGAGTATGACCATTCTCATTCTTGATAGCATCGATAATGTTATTGAGCTTCCTTCCTTTAACCACATTATGAAAGAATTTTGTATTTGCATCTCCTTCTTTGATCCAAGAAAGTCTTGACTTTTGGTAAAGCATGGCCTTTTGCTTTGCATCAAGCTCCTCCAATTTGCTCAAAATGCTTTTCTCCTTATCAATGAGAGGGTAATTATGCTCACCATTGAGGATAGAAAATTGAACACTTTCAAGCTCTTCCCTAAGATTTTTGATGAGTAACGGAATGGCAGCAAAATGCTCTTTGTCGAAGGATTTTAGAGCAAGTTTCAATGCTTTTTGCTTTCGGTAAAGAATATACATTGGTGTACCAAAAACCCATGTACACCAACAATCTTCAACAAGCTTAAGGAAATCCACATGAGACGTCCAAATATTGTAAAATTTGAAGGGTTTTGGTGAGGATTTCCAAGACTTACATGTTTGCATGATGAGCGGGCAATGATCGGAGACTCCGGGGCTAGCAGCCAAAAGAAAAGATTGTTGGTAATTGTGCAGCCAATTTCCATTGATGAAAGCTCTATCAAGCTTGCTAGCCAAGTAGTTTTCATCATGGCCCTTATTTGACCAAGTGAAGCATGGCCCATATGCATTAACTTCTTGCAACTTTGCCTTTGCCACAAAGTTTTGGAAAGCTCCAGCACTTTTTGGAATGGGAAAAGTGTTGGATTTGTCACCACATTGTAAAACCTCATTGAAATCCCCCAAGAGACAAAACACACTTTCTTCACACCATTAGTGGTAAGTGATGAAAATATCACCACTTTGTTCTTTGCCTTTTGGAGAACAAAGTGGTAAGTGATGAAAATATCAAACTCATTAGTGCTCATTTTGATAAAGTTGGATTTACAAGCTACATTGATGATTTTACTATTGATAAAGTTGGATTTACAAGCTACATTGATGATTTTACTAAGGGGCGGATTTGGCTTTTTTGGAAGAAAGGTATTAAAGCAACTTGGATTGAATCTTGTGATCAAGCCTTGCTCTTTAATTTTGATGATCAAATTCATAAGCCTTTCTTTGTTGCCTTCATCTATGGCCACAATGAAGCTTCAAAAAGATATGAACTTTGGAAAAAACTTGAGCTTTGGTGTGCATGGTGTGAAGAAAGTGATTTTTGTCTTATGGGGGATTTCAATGAGGTTTTGCATTGTGGTGACAAATCCAACACTTTTTCCATTCCAAAAAGTGGTGGTGCTTTCCAAAACTTTGTGGCAAATGCAAAGTTGCAAGAACTAAATGCACATGGACCACGCTTTACTTGGACAAATAAAAGCCATGATGAATACTACTTGGCTTGCAAGCTTGATAGAGCTTTCATCAATGGAAATTGGCTGCACAATTATCAACATTCTTTTCTTTTGGTTGCTAGCCCCGGTGTCTTCGATCATTGCCCTCTCATCATGCAAACATGTAAGTCTTGGAAATCCTCACCAAAGCCCTTCAAATTTTATAATGTGTGGACCTCTCATTTGGATTTTGCTAAAACTTGTTGAAGACCATTGGTGTACACGGGTCTTTGGTACACCAATGTACATTCTCTACCAAAAGCAAAAAGCATTAAAACTTGCTCTTAAATCTTTTGACAAAGAGCATTTTGCTGCCATCCCATTTGCCATTAAAAATCTTCGAGAGGAGCTTGAAAATGTTCAATACTTTCTTCTTAATGGTGAGCAAAATAACTCTCTCATTGATAAGGAGAAACACATTTTGAGCAAATTGGAGGAGCTTGATGCAAAGCATAAAGCCATGCTCTACCAAAAATCAAGACTCACTTGGATCAAAGAAGGAGATTCAAATACAAAATTTTTCCATAATGTTGTTAAAGGTGGGAAGCTCAAAAACACTATCCATGCTATCAGGAATGAGAATGGTCATATTCTTATTGAAGATGATGAAGTGAAAGAGGAATTCATTAGCTATTTCAAGAGGCTTCTTGGTGCTGAATCTTCCACAAGTATTAATGTTGATCTTTTGAAAAATATTATTGACAAGCAAATTGATCAAGATGTTGCTGCCACCACCATTGCCCCTCTCACAAATGATGAAATCAAGGATGTGCTCTTTTCTCTCAACTCAAACAAAAGCCCGGGTCTGGATGGCTACACATCTCATTTTTACAAGGTTGCTTGGGAGATTGTGGGGAAGGATGTCTTAAATGCAATCAGCTCTTTTTTTTAATCGAGCAAGCTCCTCAAAGAGGTAAATGCCACTATTATTGCTCTTGTGCCTAAAACTCCAAATCCTTCCATGGTCAAGGATTATAGGCCAATTTCATGTTGTAATACCATCTACAAGTGCATTTCCAAGATCATTGCAAATAGGATAAAAGTTTGTTTATCCCATATCATCTCATGGAACCAATCAGCCTTCATAAAGGGTAGACTCATCCATGAAAATATCCTCATTGCACATGACATCATGAGAGGTTATCAAAGGAGACATATTTCTACAAGATGTGCATTTAAAGTTGACATTATGAAAGCTTTTGACTCCTTGAATTGGAGATTCATTGAATGCACACTTCTTGCTTTTGGCTTTCCCAAAAAGTTTGTGCATTGGATTATGGCCTGTATTAAAACTCCTAGCTTCACCATTGCCCTCAATGGAGGTTTGGAAGGTTATTTTCTTTGGTGCAAATGGCATTAGCAAGGAGATCCTATCTCCCCTTATCTCTTTGTCCTTCGTGTGAAGGTGCTTACATGTATGCTAAACAACTTGGCAAACAACCCGAGATTTCATTTTCACCCAAAATGTGGAAGCATAAAGCTTAATCATCTTTGTTTTGTGGATGATCTACTTATCTTTTGTAAAGGGGACATGAATTCAATTGATTGCATCATGGATACATTGAAGACTTTTTCAACTTACTCAGGGCTAATTATTAACAATGCGAAGAGTGTTATCTTCCTTGGTTGGGTTCCAAATGAGGAGAAAAGAGCAATCATGGATAGAATTGGGTTCCAAGAAGGTGAGCTTCCAATCCGTTATTTGGGCATCCCACTTGTTTCAAGAAAGCTTAGGAAGAATGATTGCTGTCCTCTCTTGGAAAAAATAAATTTTAAGCTTGACTCATGGTGCAACAATTGGCTCTCTTTTGCAGGGAGACTTGTGCTTATCAAATCCATTCTTACTCAGATTTGTGCTTATTGGGCAAATGCATTTCTTTTGCCTAAAGGAGTTATGGCTGCCATTGAGACAAAATTCAAAGCCTTTTGTGGAGAGGGACTGGTCCTAAGGTGGCATGGAAGGATATTTGTCTCCCATTAAAGGAGGGGGGACTGGGTATCCGGAGCATTGAGGAGGTTAACTTAACATACATGCTGAAAATTTTTTGGAGATTGTATGCAACAAAAGAAACAATTTGGAGTCAATGGGTTCAAGCAAACTATATCAAAGTGTCTTCTATTTGGATGTTACAAATTCCCAAGGATGGAAGTTGGGTTTTTAAAACACTTCTTGGCTGCCGTATTATTGCAAAAAGATTTATCCAACACAAGGTTGGTAATGGAGCAAACACTTTCTTTTGGATTGATAATTGGCACAAGGATGGTTCTCTCTTTGAGCATTGGATTAATGCCATTCCACATCCCCCACTTCATGCAAAGGTATGTGAGATTTTCATTAATGGTACTTGGAATTGGCCAATGCACCTCTCCCGAGTTGATGTTCCAGATTTTGGTCTTAATGAAAGCACAATGGATAAAATCTCATGGAATCTTTCCCCCTGTGGAGGCTTTACATTCAATCATACTTGGGAAAATATAAGAAGAAAAGGCACTCATTTTGAAGGATTTAATTTCATTTGGCACAAGAGGCATAATCCAAAACATAGCTTCATTATTTGGCTTGCTTTTCATGATCGCCTTAGCACAAAATTCAGAATCTTGCATTGGGGGCTTAATATCAATCCAACATGTATCTTTTGTTACATGGGTTGTGAGACCAGAGTGCATCTCTTCTTTGAATGTTGTTTCACAAGGAAGATTTGGAGAAAAAGTTTGCAACTCACTCTTGTTCCGGAAAATCTGATTTGTTGGCATGAAATTATTGATTACATCACTCCCTTTGCCCTTGAAAAGCATTTGAAGGCCACAATTTTCAAGCATCTTTTTGGGGCAGCCATCTACAACATTTGGATTGAAAGGAATCAGCGTATTTACAAAAATCAAGCTAGAACCGAGGAGTTTATTTTTGACACTATGTTTAATGATGTTAGAGTTAAACTTTCAAATGGTAGAAAATTTCAGCCTTCTCATTTGAACAAAGCTTTATGTAAATTGTGGAGATTAGAAGATATTATTGTATAGGTACTTGTCTCTCTCCGCATCTTTTGTACATGTGTACTTTTGATTTGATGGAATATAACTAATCTTACTTGCCCCACAAAAAAGAAAAACGAATCACGATCAGCTTACTATTGATGGGCCTCCTCCAAGAGAACCGAGCACTTGAGATTTTGTTTTTTTTTTTTGCGGATTAAGTAAGATTTTATTGATTGCAAAGTTTGGTATAAAAACCATCCAAACCCCTCAAACCATATGATACAACAATACAAAGCAAGGGTTTTGAGGTGCAAGTAAATCAAGACAAAAGGGATAATCCCACAAAAAAGACATCAAAAGAAAAATCCAATCAAAATCAAACACATCATATGGGATCGGAAGAGCGATCTTCAAATCTGGTCCGAGAGCCTTCAAGTGTGTTCCCTACGTTCCCTTTCCATTTATCTTGCTCAACACTCAAGTTTTCTTCATCCAACTGTGCTTCATTTTGATTTGCATGTTGATGGATGCCTAAATCAGCAACATTTGCTTCATTTCCTTGGTTCGTGGCATTAACTTTAGCATTCTTTAAAACCCCCTGGGTTGAGGCCTCAACAACTTGAGTGTAATTTACTCTTCTGTATTTTGAGACCCCTCTTTTGTTTGCTTCATACCCTCCAAGTCTTGTCACCATTTTTTCTTATTGTATCTTTGACTTGGAGGGTTATGGATTGTTTGTTCCAAATTTGCGATTGAAATAAAATTCTCACTTACCTCGCAAAAAACAAAAAGATTGTTGGGAAGGATGTTATAAATGCTATCAGCTCTTTCTTTGAATCAAGGAAGCTTCTTAAAGAGGTAAATTCTACTATTTTAGCACTTGTGCCAAAGGTCCAAAATCCTTCCATGGTCAAAGATTTTAGGCCTATTTCTTGTTGCAACACCATCTACAAATGCATTTCAAAGATTATTGCAAATAGGCTTAAAGTTTGTTTGCCTCACATCATTTCTTAGAACCAAACATCATTCATCAAGAATAGGCTCATTCAAGAAAATAATCTTATTGCACATGATATTATGAGAGGATATACTAGAAGTCATATCTCCCCAAGATGCTCCATCAAAGTTGACATTTTGAAGGCTTTTGACTCTTTAAATTGGGACTTCATTAAATGCACTCTCCTTGCATTTGGTCTTCCACAATTATTTGTTGAATGGATTATGGAGTGTGTCACTACCCCCAGCTTTTCTATTGCTCTCAATGGAGGATTGGAAGGATACTTCTATGGAGCAAATGGAATCAGACAAGGAGATCCCATCTCTCCCTATCTTTTTGTTATGTGCATGGAGGTTCTCTCTTGTATGCTCAACAAATTAAATGAGCGTCCAGGCTTTCATTTTCATCCAAAATGTGCGCTTTTGAAGCTTAACCACCTTTGTTTCGTGGATGATCTTTTTATCTTTTGCAAAGGGAATTTAAGCTCTATTGAAAGCATCATGGACACCTTGAAGAAATTCTCCTCCTTCTCCGGGCTGAATATCAACAAATCAAAGAGTGCCATTTTCTTTGGAGGGGTTTCAATTCATGACAAAAGAACTATCTTGGATAGTGTTGGCTTTCAAGAAGGCAAGCTTCCCATCCGATACTTGGGTATCCCACTTGTTTCTAGAAAGCTAAGAAAGGCTTATGGAAAGAATCAATGCTAAACTTGAAAATTGGTGCAATTCTTGGCTTTCCTTTGCTGGTCAACTTGTTTTGCTAAAATCAACACTTTTTCAAATTTTTGCTTATTGGGCAAGTGCAATTCTTCTTCCCAAAAGTGTGATGGAAGCCATTGAAACAAAATTTAAAGCTTTTCTTTGGAGGGGGACCGGCCCCAAGGTTTCTTGGAAGGATATTTGTCTTCCCTTTTGTGAAGGTGGGCTTGGTATTAGAAACAATGAAGAGATTAATAGAGTTTTTTACTCAAGCTTTTCTGGAGAATGTATGCAAAGAAGGACACACTTTAGAGTAAATGGATTCACATGAACTATATTAAGGGCTCTTCCATTTGGGTGACGCAAGCTCCTAAGGATGCAAGTTGGATACTTAAAGCACTTTTGAATTGCCGAGGAGTAGCAAAGCCTCTCATCAAACACACTCTTGGTAATGGATCACATACTTTCTTTAGGATTGATAATTGGTACAAGGAAAGTTCCCTTTTGGAGCATTGGATTAGCACTTTCTCAAGTCCATCTCTCCTTGCAAAGGTTAGTGATGTTTACATCAATGGTAATTGGAATTGGCCTATTCAGCTCTTTACATGTTGAGTGTCCAAATTATGTTCTTTTTTTTTTTTTAATTGGAATTGGCCTATTTAGCTCTTTGCATGTTGAGTGTCCAAATTATGTTCTTAATGAAAGCACAATGGATGAAATTGTTTCGAAAACATCCCCAAATGGAGATTTCATTTTCAAACAAACTTGGGAACATATTAGGAGGAAAGGAAATCATTTCGCTAGTTTTAACATTCTTTGGCACAAGAAACACAATCCGAGGTATAGCTTCATTGCTTGGCTTGCTTTTCTTGACCGACTCAACACAAAATTCAGAATATTACATTGGGGTCTCAACATCAATCCATCATGCACTTTTTGTTATTTTGGTTGCGAAACAAGAGATCATCTTTTCTTTGAATGTAGCTTCACTAGAAGAATATGGCAAAAAGGCCTTCACCTTCTATCAATTTCGGAGAAAATGATTTGCTGGAAGGATATTATTGCTTTTATCACTCCTTTTGCACTTGAGAAGCACTTGAAGGCCGCTATCATCAAGCATCTCTTTGGAACTACCATCTACCATGTTTGGTTGGAAAGAAATCAGCGTGTCTTTCACGATGAAGCAAAACCGAAGAGAACATTTTCAATTCTATTTTCAATGATGTAAGAGTTAAAATCTGTAGTGGAAGGAAATTCACTTCCTCTCCTTTGAACAAAACATTATGTAAATTGTGGAGACTAGATGATATCCTCTTTTTTGTGAGGCAAGAAAGTTATGTGTGTATTCCGCAATGTCAAAAGAAAAATGTACAAGTACAAAAGAGGTGGTAAAAGTGGAGAGCAGTCCTATACAAGAATTTCATCTAGCCTCCACAATTTACATAATCTTTTGTTCAAAAGAGAGGAAGAGAATTTTCTTCCCATAGAGATGTTAACTCTTACATCATTGTAAATAGAATTGAAAATGTTTTCTTCAGTTTTTGCTTCATTTTGATAAATGCGTTGATTCCTTTCCAACCAAATGTGGTAAATGGAAGCTCCAAGGAGATGCTTGATGATAGTGGCCTTCAAGTGCTTCTCATATGCAAAAGGAGTGATAAAAGCAATAACATCCTTCCAGCAAATCATTTTCTCTGAAATTGATGAAAGGCGAAGGCCTTTTTGCCATATTCTTCTAGTGAAGCTACATTCAAAGAAAAGATGATCTCTTGTTTCGCAACCAAAATAACAAAAAGTGCATGATGGATTGATGTTGAGACCCCGATGTAATATTCTGAATTTTGTGTTGAGTCGGTCAAGAAAAGCAAGCCAAGCAATGAAGCTATGCCTCGGATTGTGTTTCTTGTGCCAAAGAATGTTAAAACTAGTGAAATGATTTCCTTTCCTCCTAATATGTTCCCAAGTTTGTTTGAAAACGAAACCTCCATTTGGGGATGTTTTCCAAACAATTTCAACCATTGTGCTTTCATTAAGAACATAATTTGGACACTCAACATGTAAAGAGCTGAATAGGCCAATTCCAATTACCATTGATGAATAGGCCAATTCCATCTACCATTGATGAAAACTTCACATACCTTTGTGTGAAATGGTGGGTTTGGGAAAGTGTTGCTCCAATGTTCCAAGAGGGAACTTTCCATGTACCAATTATCAATCCAAAAGAAAGTGTGTGATCCATTTCCAAGGTTGTGTTTGGTGAAGGACTTTGCAACATCTCGGCAATTCAAAAGTGCTTTAAGAATCCAACTAGCGTCCATAGGAGCTTGCATCACCCAAATGGAAGAGCCCTTGACATAGTTTGTATGAATCCATTGGCTCCAAAGTGTGTCCTTCTTTGCATACATTCTCCAAAAGATTTTAAGCATGAAAACCGTATTGATCTCTTCAATGCTTCTTAAACCAAGCCCACCTTCACAAAAAGGGAGACAAATATCCTTCCAAGCAACCTTGGGGCCGATCCCCGTCCAAAGGAAAGCCTTTAATTTTGTTTCAATGGCTGCCAATACACTTTTGGGGAGGAGAATTGCACTTGCCCAATAAGCAAAGATTTGGATAAGAGTATATTTGAGCAAAAAAGTCTACCCGCAAATGAAAGCCAAATATGCACCAATTATCAAGCTTAGCAATGATTTTTTCCAAGAGGGGAAAGCAATTAGCCTTTCCAAGCTTTCTAGAAACAAGGGGGATGCCCAAATAGCAGATAGGAAGCCCACCTTCTTGAAAACCAACACTATCCAAGATAGTCATTTTATCATGAATAGAAACCCCACCAAAGAAAATAGCACTCTTTGAATTGTTTATATTCAGCCTGAAGTAAGAGCAAAAATTCATCAAGGTTTCCATAATGCAATCAATAGAGCTCAAATTCCCTTTGCAAAAGATAAATAGGTCATCTGCAAAACAAAGGTGGTTAAGCTTCAAACATGTACATTTTGGATGGAAAAGAAAGCCCGGGTGCTCATTCAACTTGGAGAAAAGTTAACATAAATCCTACACCATTTGCAAATGTGGTTCTTGAACCTAAAGCCAACAAAAACACCATGGCTCCAACGCTTAAGAATCCTTTGATTGGAAACCGATTTTCAACACTTGAGGAAGATGCAAGTAAGCCTAATGCAAATGATATTGAAGAGAATGGAATGATCGATGATAAAAGAAAGGATGCTCAAGCAAAGGTTGGAATCCATAATGATGAGATTGTTGAGCAAATACATGAAGTGGAAGATAGGGAACTTGACAGGATGAGGACAGCCGCATTTTGTAAAGATCCAAAGGATTCTATTCCTTTGGGTTTTGATGATTCTCCACACATCTTTGAATGCATTTGATCTCTTGATGCTTTGGCTTCTTTCTTGTTGATTTTTTTTCAGCTTTTACGTTTGTTGATGTTTTTTTAGCTTTTACATTTGTTGATGTTTTCTTCCTACCTTTCAAGCCTAGTTATGTTTAGTAAAGTTGTATTTATGGCTAAAGGGTTTTGAATGGTTTTGTACCAATTTGCACTTTTATAAATTTTACTTAACTCGCAAAAAAAAAAAATTATTGAGCGTACAAGAGAGAACCTCCATGCACATGACAAAAAGATAAGGAGAAATGGGATCCTCTTGTCTTATTCCATTAGCCCCATAAAAGTATCTTTCCAAGCCACCATGAAAGCAATAGAGAAACTAGGAGTGACACACTCCATAATCCACTCAACAAAATTATGAGGGAAACCAAAAGCAAGGAGAGTGCATTCAATGAAGCCCCAATTTAAAGAATCAAAAGCCTTCATAATGTCAACTTTGACGGAGCATCTTGGGGAAATATGACTTCTAGCATATCCTTTCAAAAAATCATGTGCAATAAGAATATTTTCTTGAATGAGCCTATTTTTGATTAATGCAGTTTGATTCCAAGAAATGATGTGTGGCAAACAAACTTTAAGCCTATTAGCAACAATCTTTGAAATGCATTTATAGATGGTGTTGCAACAAGAAATAGGCCTAAAATCTTTGACCATGGATGGATTCGGGACCTTTGGTACAAGAGCAATAATAGTAGAATTTACCTCTTTGAGAAGCTTTCTTGATTCAAAGAAAGAGCTGATTGCATTAAGAACATCCTGGCCAACAATCTCCCAAGCAACCATGTAAAAGTGAGATGTAAAGCCATTCGGACCCGGGCTTTTGTTAGGATTAACAGAAAAAAGAGCATTTTTAATTTCATCCCTTGTGATAGGAGCATTAATAGTGGCAGCAAGAGACTCATCAATTGATTTCCCAATAATAGCCTTCAAGACATTCACATTAACATGGGTAGAATTTAAGTGTGAGGCAAGCAGGCAAAAACAAAAACTTTCTCTCTCCAGAAAACTGCTCTGCCTTCTCTTTAGAATTTCTCCACTTTCCCACCAAAATTCATCTTCAATCATGCCAAAGAAGAAGAATCACACTTCTTCTCGTAAGAGTGCTAGAATCAAAGCCATAAAAGCTAAGCTTTTGGAGTCATATGAAGAAATATCGCATGGTGCTGCTGATTTTGAAGGAAAACATGCTGAAATTGAAGGAAATTTTAACAAGTAATGGAAGGAAATCTCTCTCTACCATGAAAATCCTCTCCCTTCTCTCTAGCTTCTTTGCATTCAGCCACCTTATTTTCACACGCCACTACCAAAAAACTTTCATCCATTAAGCAAAAAAAAACACATTTTCAAAACCCGTCCTCAATCTTTTGGTTTTCATGGGTAAGAAGAAGAAGGTTTCTTCTCCGGTGAGATCTAGTGCTCGACTCAATGGTAAGAAGCAATCTTTGAATGATTTATCGGTTGCCAAATCTGATTCTTCCTCCTCATATAATGAGGTTGATTTGGCCTCTTCACCACTTGCTAGTGGAGATGCTCAATCAACCTCAAGTCTTGTCTTTAAAGAAGTTTTCGAAGCCTTGGAAGCGAGTTCCTCCCTCAAAGAGCACGCTGAAGTCCAAAGTAAAGCTAAGGCTGATTTGGTTAAAAGCTTATCTCTTAAATCAAGCTCTCGAGTTCCATTTTCAGCTTCTAGGGTGAACTTGGAGGAATTTGCGAAGCAGCCTACGCCTGAAGCTTACCTAACTAAAGCTAATGGTCCCCCTCATCCTTACATTGAAGCTTTCTCGGCCACCCATGGCGAAATGGATGAGGAAGAAGTTAGATTGGGCAGTAGCTCTTTACCCGATGGATGCTCACCCGACAAGGACAAAGGTTTTGCCCAAGGGATCTTGCAAGGGGGTCAACTTCATGGCAGCCACTTGTCAGCCCCACCAAATCAAAATTTGACAACTCACGCATCCATAGAGAGGTCAAAATCAGACCCACTTGCTAAAGTTCTTCAAGCACGTGATTTAGTGGAAGATTTCCCTTCTCTTGAGGGGCTGAATTCAAATGTTTCGGCTGGACCTACAAAGCAAAACTCAGGCCCACTTCTTTATGACATGGATGCTAGAGTGGATGCCAACAAAGCAAATGAAGCCACACAAGCACAATCCACTCAACAACATTCCCAACGAGTAGAAACACACTCATATCTTGCAAAACAAAGCTCCAACATGCAGCAATTCGTGGAAGCTAATCCGAGAAGGCAAGGAGAACATTATCCACGCAAGGGCCACACTGAAGAAGGAAAACCCTCGATCCGCCATAATGCATGGAATAAGCCCCCAAAGGTTAGGTTTGAACCAACTCCTAATGAGCCTAATTCTGATTGGGGAGGTGTTTTTACTGAATTTATGGAAACTAATCTTAAGTTTGAAGAAGAGCATGTCATTAACTTTGTGGAAGGCAATAGAATTGTGCAAGACCCCCCGGAGGACCTTTATGAAGATGGGGATAGTTTTTGGACTCATTGCTTAGTTAGGCAATTCTTAGGAGCTCCCCCCCCCCCCCATTTTTCTTAATTAGAAATATGGTTAATTTTGCTTGGTGGAAGTTTGGCAAGGTTGAAATCTTCACAAAAGGAAAGGGTCTTATTATTTTCAAATTTGAGAAGGAGTATTGCCAAAAAGTTTTGCAGCAGCTTTGGCATGTTAATCATAGGCCACTCCTTTTGAGGAAATGGGAACCAAATCTTGAATTTGTGAACTTATCATGCAAGAAAGTCCCTCTTTGGGTTAAACTTTGGAATGTCCCAATGAGTCTTTACTCTAAAAGAGGATTGGGTTATGTTGCTTCTTTCATTGGAAAACCAATTCAAATGGATGCCGTAACCGAATCAAGGAGAAATCTTGAATTTGCTAGGGTTTGCATAGAGGTTGATTTGGATGAAAAGTTGCCGGATGCTATTTTCCCTAAATTAAGAAATGGTACTCAATCAAAAATTGATGTTGAATATGCATGGAGACCAATCAAATGTAGTCATTGCAAGGTGGTTGGCCATGTTGAAGGAAAATGTCCAAGAAAGCCAAATGCCCCCCTTCCACAAAAGAATTTTCAGATGCAAGCTCCTAAAGTCTATAATGAGTGGCAAGTTATGGAAAGAAAACATTCTTCTTTGAAGATCCAATATGCAACTAAGACTACTAAAGAGGAGGTTCAGCCCACTATAAAGGAAAACCTTTTTTTTTTTTGATAATGGAGGAAGCCAACTGAGTGGAGCCCGACCACCGGAAAACCGGAGGAGCCCGACCACTAGTTGGAAAACCTTCGGGTACATGAACCACCCCACAAGACCCATGCACCGGGTAAGATTGGCAAAGCCAGATGGGTGGCCCCAAGGAATGCTAGCAGCGAGAATTGAACCCGGGACCTCGCAAAGCTTATTCCTAGGTCCGCACCACTAGACCAACCCCTTGGGTTCACTATAAAGGAAAACCTTTCCTCTCAGCTTTCTTCTCCTAAAAAGTGTTTTCAAGATCCCACATGCTCAAAATCGTTATTTGAAGCACTTGATACTATGGGGGATGTTGAGGAAGGGGAACTACTTTACAACAAGATTGAAGAGACTCTTTCTCCACTTCAAAATCTTCTAAAAGAAGCTGGCCATTTTCATTCTTGATTGCTTTAATGGTGTTTTTGAGCCTCCTTCCATTCACAGCTTTGAAAAAGAAAGTAGAGTTGGAATCACCCTCTTTAATCCAAGAAAGCCTTGATTTTTGATAAAGCATAGCTTTATAAGAGGATTCAAGCTCTTCCAAGTTAACCAAAAGCTTCTTTTCCTTATCAAGAAGGGCTGAATTGTTCATTCCATTATGAATGGCACATTGTAAGAGACCAAGTTCCTCTTTTTTTGCGAGGAAAGTAAGAAATTTCATTCAAGAAAGAAAACAAAATTACAAATACAAACTGATCAAAGGAGGATTTCTTCCATCCCCCACAATTTACAAATTTTCCTATTCAAACTAGAAGTAGTGAAATATTTTCCAACAATGCATTTAAGTCTAACATGATTAAAGATGGATGAAAAGATTTGCTCCTCTGTCTTGAAACTCTTGTGAAATTCACGATGATTCCTCTCAATCCAAATGAAGTAGATTGCAGCCTCCAAAAAGTGCTTCAAGATAGTAGCTTTAAGATTATCTTCGAGTGCAAAAGGTGAAATAAAAGCAATAATGTCTCCCCAATCGATCAAAGTTTCTTGGATCATGGTAAGATGAAGTCCTTTCCTCCAGATCCTTCTAGTGAAACAACAATTAAAGAAAAGATGGTCTCTAGTTTCACATCCAAAGTTGCAAAATGCAAGTGGGATTCAGCTCTCTACCCCAATAAAGCAATCTGAATTTTGTGGAAAGTCGATCATGAATAGCAAGCCAAGTAAAAAATGCATGTCTTGGTGTATGTCCTTTGAACCAAACAATATAGTGCCAATCAACTTTATTCTTCTTCCTTCTGATTTCCTCCCAAGTGTGCGAGAAAGTGAATTCACCATTTGGAGAAAGTTTCAAAGTAAAAGCATCAAGATTTTCTTCCACAAGATTGGTGCAAGGTGGATCAAAATGCATGAGATGAATAGGCCAAAACCAATTACCAAAAACGAAAATGTCACACACCTTAGCATAGTATGGTGGATTGTTGAGAGTGCTGCTCCAAAAATTGCTAAGTACCCCATGTGTGTGCCATTTGTCATGCCAAAAGTGCGTGTGCTTTCCATTGCCGAGTACATGAGAGATATGGGCTCTTGCAAAGTTTCGAATTTTGAGGAGGTTTTGAGAACCCAACTATCATCCTTAGAAGTGGTGAGAGTCCAAATCGATTTGTCCTTGATGTAGTTAATTTGCATCCAATTGCTCCAAAGAGAATCCCTACAAGTATACATTCTCCAAAAGGATTTAAGGAGAAAAGTGCTGTTGATGTCTTCAATCTTCCGGATACCAAGTCCACCTTCATCAAGATGGAGACAAATGTCTTTCCATGCAATCTTAGCCCCAGTATTCTTCCAAAGGAAAGCACAAAATTTGGATTCAATTTTTGAATGATACTTTTGGGAAGAAGAAATGCACCAGCCCAAAAGGAACAAATTTGCAAGAGTGTGGATTTGATAAGGGTTAATCTACCCATGTAGGAAAGCCAATGATTGGTCCAGCTTTCAAGCCTTCTATTGATTTTCTCCAAAAGAGGTAAACAATCTGCCCTACGGAGCTTCCTTGACACAAGAGGAACACCCAAATATCTTATAGGAAGATTACCTTCTTTGAAGTTCATTTTGCAGAGAATGGCCAGCTTTGTTTCATGAGGAACACCACCAAAGAAAATATTACTCTTGGAAGGGTTTGCTTTAAGACCCGAGAGAGAGCAAAAGTTCTCCAAGACATCCATAATGCACTCAATTGATTTGATATTTCCTGTGCAAAAGATAAAAAGGTCATCAGCAAAACAAAGATGGTTCAACCTCAACTTTGCACATTTTGGATGAAACCCAAACTTTTGATCTTGTTCCAACTTGTTGAGCATGCATGATAATACTTCCATGCAAATAACAAAAATGTATGGTGAGAGGATCCTTGCCTTATCCCATTTGCTCCTTTAAAATACCCTCTAAACTTCCATTGATTGCCACAGAGAAACTTGTTGATGTGATACAAGACATGATCCATTTCACAAAGAAACTTGGGAAGCCAAACGCATGAAGAGTACATTCAATAAAATTCCAATTGAGTGAATCAAAAGCCTTCATGATATCAACTTTGAGTGCACAACGAGGAGAAATATGAGTTCTTGAATAGCCTCTAAGGATATCATGTGCAACAAGAATATTCTCATTAATAAGCCTCCCTTTAATAAAAGCCGATTGATTCCAAGAGATGATAGAAGGCAAACACTCTTTGAACCTATTTGCAAGAATCTTGGATATGCATTTATAAATGGTGTTGCAGCAAGAAATAGGCCTAAAATCTTTTACCCAAGAAAGGTTTTGGACTTTGGGAATAAGGGCAATATAAGTAGCATTTACCTCTTGGAGCAACTTTGAGGAGTGGAAAAAAGACTTTATTGCTTTGTGCACATCTTCCACAACAACCTCCCAAGCCATCTTGTAGAAGTGTGAAGTATAGACATACTGACCCGTTCTATTGTTTGGATTAATGGAGAAAAGAGTTGTTTTGATTTACACAAAGGTAAAGGGAGCAGCAAGCTTTGACAAGCAAATTTCCACAATAGATTTACCTAAAATGTTTTTGATTGTCTCCACACTATCAATTGAATGTGTGTGAGCGCCAAAGAGATTTTTGAAGTAGGAGATGAATTCAGCCTTTATCTCCTCCTTTGAAGTGATGAGATTCCCCTCATTGTCGTTAATGGCAAAGATGGAGTTTATGTTTTTCCTTTCACGAAACTTATTGTGGAAGAACTTTGTATTAGCATCTCCATCTTTAATCCAATGTATGCGAGCCTTTTGGTGGAGCATCTTTTTAAAGGTGTCTTCAAGCTCTTCAATATTCCTCATAATCTCCTTTTCTTTGTTAAGAGCCTCTTCATTAAGGTACCCATTCAGCATGGCAAGTTGGACATCCGAAAGGGTTCTTTTAAGATCCTCAACTTGACTTGGGATGCAGGAGAAATAATTCTTGTCAAAATCCTTGAGCACTCTTTTGAGTGCTTTTTGTTTTTGGAAAAGAATGAACATTGGAGTGCCAAAAACCGTGCATTCCAATGTTTTTCCACCTCATGCAAGAAAAGAGGATGAGTTGTCCAAGCATTGTAGAACTTGAAAGGCTTTGGTGAAGAAGGCTTGATGATGCAAGTATGAACCACAAGAGGACAATGGTCTGAAATACCTGGGCTATCCACTAAGAGAGAAGAGTGATCCAAGTGGTCCATCCAAAAGGTGTTGACAAGAGCTCTATCCAACTTACTTGCAATAAGATTGCCTTTGGAGCTTCGGTTGGTCCAAGTGAAATGAGGCCCAATAGTCTTAATCTCAGAGAGTCTAGCTTGAGAAATGCAATTCTTGAAATCCAACGCACTTGGAGCAATGGTGGTGGTGGAAGATCTATCTCCACAATTCAGAACCTCATTAAAGTCTCCAAGAATACAAAGTGGCCCGTTATAACACCTTACACTCCAACTTTCAATTTTTGCCCAAAGGTGCTGTCTTCTTGAAGGATCATTCCTACCATACACAAAAGCCACAAAAATAGGAACTTGGGATGGAATTTCCAAATGGCAAAGGATTCCTTGATCCATAGTGTCAATTATTGTAGCCTTGATGTGTTGCTTCCAAAAAACCCAAATTCTGCCAGCCAAATTATCATCGATGTAGTTTGCAAAACCCAAAGTGTTAAAATATGAAGCAATGAGAGTATCATTGTCCACTTTGGTCTCCAAAACACAAAAACAATCAAGCCTATGCTTGTTTATTAGGTTCTTCATTTCTTTATGCTTTTAGGGAATTGAAACCCTAATGTTCCATGCACACAAAATATTTAAGATGTATGATTGGTGACCAGCCCACCTCTATCATCTTTCCATGAATTATCTTGCTCCTCAATTGGATCATCATCTTCTTTTTCATTTGCTTGGTTGAGGATCTCCCCTTCTTCCTTGTGTCCAAAGGAATCAAGTTTCCTTTCAACTTTCATCCCAACTTCATCTTCAATATTCAAAGTATCTTCATTGTGCTCATCCTCCCGGCCAAGGACTTCAAAGCAATTTTGACGATTTAGAGTTGAGTCAATTGTAACCTTAGGAGAATTTGGCCTAGTAGACTTCATTTCCTTATTTGGAGTGGAAATTTCATTGCTCAAACCCTCATGATTCTTCAATGGAGCTTGCTTTTGCCCACAACTTGCCATTCTTGGCGAGTTTTTGCTTGCTGCCCAAAGTGAGTAGTTTGAGGATTTTGTTGTGTTTTCGGCTTCAAGGGGCAATTCTCCTCAACATGCCCAACCATTTTACAATGTATGCATTTGCTTGGCTTCCAAGCATATTCAACCTCAACTTTTGCTCTTGTACCATTCTTGAGTTTTGGAAACACAACATCCGGGAGGTTTCCTTCAAGATCCACTTCAATGCAAACCCTAGCAAAGTCCAGGTTCCTTCTAGAATCCGTAAGTGCATCCATTTGAATAGGCTTACCAATGAAAGAGGCAATGTAACCAAGCCCTCTTTTAGAGTATAGACTCAATGGAACATCCCAAAGCTTAATCCAAATTGGAACTTTATTACATGATAGGTTCACAAACTCGAGGTTGGGTTCCCATTTTCTAAGCAACAGCGGTCTATGGTTAACATGCCAAAGTTGTTGAAGGACTTTTTGACAAATTTCTTCATTTTCAAATTTGAAAAGGAAAAGACCTTTTCCTTTAGTATGTATGTCCACTTTACCAAATTTCTTCCAAGCAAAACCAAGTTCCTCTTGAGTCTTCTTGATAGCAAAAGGGATGCAAGCAAATCTCCTTGGAAATCCGACTACCTCTCATGCTTGTGTGGACATAGTTAAAGACATTATTGGGAAGGTTATTGATAATGAGCTTGCTGCCAACCTTTGTGCACCCATCACTAACCAAGAGATCAAGGAAGCTATCTTCTCTCTACATCCAAACAAGAGCCCGGGTCCGGATGGCTACACCTCCCATTTTTATATGGTGGCTTGGGAGATTGTGGGGGAAGTTGTGACTAATGCAATCAAATCTTTCTTTGAGTCAAACATGCTCCTCAAGGAGGTAAATGCAACAATTATCACCCTTGTACCTAAAATCCCAAACCCTTCTTTGGTTAAAGATTTTAGGCCGATTTCATGTTGCAATACCATTTACAAATGCATTTCCAAAATTATTGCAAATAGGCTCAAAAAATGCTTGCCTCACATCATTTCTTGGAACCAATCAGCCATTATCCATAATAGGCACATAACCAAAAATATTCTCATTGCTCATGATCTCTTAGGGGGTATACTAGAAGACATATCTCACCTAGATGTGCTCTCAAGGTGGATATCATGAAAGCATTTGATTCTTTGAATTGGAATTTTCTTGAATGCACACTCCTTGCTTTTGGATTTCCTCATGGATTTGTGAAATGGATTATGGCTTGTGTTACTTCCCAGTTTCACTATTGCAATTAATGGTGGATTAGAAGGTTATTTTTCTGGTGCAAATGGTATAAGGCAAGGAGATCCTTTCGCCTTACCTTTTGTCATTTGTATGGAGGTGCTCTCATGTATGATGAATAAGCTGGAAGATAACCCACGATTCCACTTTCATCCTAAATGCATAAGATTAAAGCTTAACCACCTTTGTTTTGCGGATGATCTCTTCATTTTTTGCAAAGGTGATTTATCATCTATTGATTGCATTATGGACACTTTGAAGACCTTTGCTACTCTCTCCGGGATGAACATTAATCCATCCAAGAGTGACATTTTCTTTGGGGGAATTTCTAGTGATAACAAAGATGCCATTATTCGAAGAGTGGGTTTTCATGAGGGTGAACTTCCTATCCGGTATTTAGGCATCCCTCTTGTGTCGTGGAAGCTTCGGAAGGCGGATTGCTACCCACTATTGGAGAAGATTAATTCGAGACTTGATGCTTGGTGCAATAATTGGCTGTCCTTTGCGGGTAGACTTGTTCTTATCAAGTCCACTCTCATTCAAATTTGTGCATATTGGGCAAATGCTATCCTTCTTCCAAAAAGTCTCTTGGCAGCCATTGAATCAAAATTTAAAGCTTTCCTTTGGAGAGGTACGGGCCCCAAAGTTGCTTGAAAGATCTTTGTTTACCTTTCAATGAAGGTGGTCTTGGCATTCGAAGAATTGAAGAAATCAACAAAGTTTTTATGCTCAAAATTTTTTGGAGAATGTATGCTGTTAAAGAATCACTTTGGAGCCAATGGATTCATTGCAATTATATCAAGGATTCTTCCATTTGGACTTTGCAAGCATCTCATGATACTAGTTGGATTTTCAAGGCTATCCTTTCATGCCGTGACCATGCAAGGAACTTTACCAAGCACTACATTGGGAATGGTATGAACACTCACTTTTGGATTGACAATTGGCATAAAGATGGACCACTTTTGGAACATTGGAGGAACATCTTTCCTACCCCATCCATCTTTGCAAAGGTTAGTGATATTTTTCTCAATGGCTCTTGGAGTTGGCCTTTACATCTCTCCTCTATTGAAGAACCTAGCTTTGCACTTGATGAGAATCACAAGACTCTTTTGCTTGGACTCCTTCTCCTAATGGTGAATTTTCTTTCAAACATACATGGGAGCATATTAGAATCAAAGGAAATCATTTCAGCGGTCATAATATCATTTGGCACAAGCGTCACAACCCAAAGCATAGTTTTATTGTTTGGCTTTCACATCATGACCGCCTTGCTACAAGATTCAGAATTTCATTTTGGGGGCTTAACAATAGCACCACTTGCATCTTTTGCTATATGGGATGTGAAACTAGAGATCATCTCTTTTTTGAATGTAGTTTTACTAGACGTATTTGGAGATTTGGCTTGTCTTTAACTCTTGTTCGGAAAGCCTTATTTGTTGGCAAGACATCTTCAACTATATCACTCCATTTGCTCATGAGAAACACTTGAAAGCATCAATCCTCAAGCATCTCTTGGGCGTTACTGTCTATCACATTTGGATGGAAAGAAATAGAAGAATCTTCAAGAACGAAGCAAAGATAGAGGAATTTGTTTGTAACACAATTTTCAATGATGTTAGAGTTAAAATTTCTTGTAATAGGAAGTTTCCTTCAACGCATTTGAACAAATCCCTTTGTAAATTGTGGAAACTTGATGATTTACTTGTTTAGGTTTTGATGGTTTTTCACCATCCTTGTACTTGTACAAATCTGATTTGCAGCAATAAAATTTACTACTTGATCCGCAAAAAAAAAAAAAAAATTGAAGGAAATTTTGCTGATAATACCAAAAGCTCAATTCCCTTGGTTGAACACTCATCTTCAGCTTTCTTGGAAGCAGAAGGTTACTCAACCAACTCAAGCATAGGTCCATGGCATGCGATTCATAGGAATATGGGATTTAATCCTTCATCTCCTACTCCACAAACTCATGAGGATTATTTGTATCTCTCTTTGGAAGAGAAAATAGAACGAGCTAAGAAGGAATGCACAAACTCAGTTTACTTGGGCAAGCTTTTGGAAGAGAAATACAATGTATCTAAAGCTCAACTTGTCAAATACCTCTCTTGCTCGTCAATGGCTGCCAATCTCTCTTCTCCTTCTTCTATTAAAGACTTTGCTAATCTTGAAATGCCGCCCTTGGAAAATCTAAGGAAAAGTGATGAGAAAGGAGCTAAATCACAACTTTTGGAGCTTGAGAGGAATGCTTCCATGGCTGCCTTTACCAGCTCACTTCATGAAGCACCAAAATCCCCCATGAGAAATAGTACTCTTCTAAATCCTTATATTGTAGAGAACACATAATCAGCTTCTAAATCTGATTTTAAGCTCATTAACTCGTTGGAGAGAAGCTTCAAATCAGCTGAGTATGGTTCGAATTTGCAAAATGAAGCTGGTAGAGATAAAGCTGAATTGAGGTCTTTACCCATTGGACAATGTTTTGCACCTGATGGGTCAGCTCCTTTTGCTGAAAATGAAAGTCCTTTTGCTGGTCAAATCAGTCCAAATTGGACAGCTAAGCCTCCCCTTTCAGCCTTAGCCAGCCTAAAAGTTCAACACATTTCAAATCTCAAAAATCATGTTGCTGAATTCCCCCCAAAATCATGTGATTTTGCTGGTTCTCCTCTCTTTCCGGCCAACTCATCTAATGGTGCTGATTTGGCTGCCAAGTCACCCATGTTCAGCAGCCTAATTGCCACCTCAAAAGATCATTTTTCAGCCCCTATTTTGCCCCATAATGCATGGACGAACAGCAGCTCATTCTCAAAAAATATTTGCTCCAAGGAACTTGGCCAAGAAGGAACTAATTCTCCAAACAAGAATGCACAAGCACAAGCTTTTTTGATGAGTTCCCCTCTCTATCACGAGTTAATTCAAGCCAAGAGAATGCATCTCCACATTTAAATCATGGTATTCCAAGGCTTTTTCCTCAACCATCTCTTGAGCTAGGAAATACAAGCTCTCCTCCTCCACTTGCATGGAACTCCCCAAAGGATTGGCAAGGCACATTTGTAGGTAATCTGTCCCTTTCTACTAAGATTAATTTCATTGAACCTTATGAAGAAAATGGTTTTATTGGGGCTATTCCTCCCGAGGATGTGTATCTTGAAGGTGACGATTATTACAAGCATTGTCTTATTGGTCAATTCCTTGACAAACCCCCTCCCTTTTTCCTTCTTAGAAGAATGGTTGATGTCCATTGGAGAATATATGGAAAGGTTGAAATTAAATCCATTGAAAATGGGCTCTTTGTGTTCAAATTTGAAAACGAAAACTATTGTGAGCAAGTCCTTGAGCAAATGTGGCACGTGACTCATCGCCCCCTTTTGCTAAGAAGATGGGATTCAAATGCCCAGCTTATGCGTTTTAGTTGGGAGAAAGTCCCACTTTGGATTAAGCTTCATAATGTCCCATGTTCCCTTATCACTAGAAGAGGACTTAGTTATGTGGCAAGCACTCTTGGCAATCCCATTCAAATGGACAAATTGACGGAATCCCGTACCTTTATTGGATCTGCCCAATTTGTGTGGAGATGGATCTCTCAAAGATTCTCTCGGACTTTACTTTTGTGAAACTTAGGAATGGAGATTGGGCAAAGATTGAAGTCGAATATGCTTGGAAGCCCGTTGTGTGTTCTTCATGTAAAATTGTTGGGCATAACCTTTCTTCTTGCCCAAATGCATCTAAAGTCAATGCTTCCCAACAACACTCTAGAGTTGAAAGGAAAGAGAAGGAGTGGCTGAATTCCAAATCAAAAAAAGTGTGGAGGAAAAAAACAAATGTGAACCCTACTCCATTTGCAAGTGTTGTCATCAAATCTAATGGCTCGGCCCCATCAACAAATGCCCAATTGGATGGCAATCGATTTGCAGCCCTTAAAGCAAATGATGATGTTTCAATTGAAGTGGAAAACTTGGCCATGGATGAGAAAGAGAATGAAGTGATTATTGAAAAAGAGGATGACAATGTTGCTGCCAATCAAGATGTCAATTTAGAAGAAGCTTGCTTGAATCACATAGCCATCAATATGGATAAGGAAGAAGGGGAAAAGATTGATGGCACAAGGGTTATTCACCCACTCGGAAATGAAGACCAGCCTTACACTTGACTTTGGTTGCTATTTTTGGATGTGCTGAAATAAAGAAGAACTTCAGCCCTTGCAACACTTTCAATTTTGTTGTTGCATTTTGTTCTCTTTGAGATTTTGTTTCCTCTTGTTGCTTGGATGTTTTCCTTGATGTTTTTATGTTTTGTACTTGCCCCTCAAGCCATGATTTTCTTTATCTTGTTTTTTTTTTTTTGCGTGAAAAGTGAAATGCACTATATTAATTACAAAAAATGTACATGAGAGTCAAAAGAAGGGGAAGCTCATTCTAAAATAGCCTCAATTCCCCAATTCTTACAAATGATTTTGTTGATACAAGAAGAAGTGAAATGCTTTCCAATTGAACACTTAATTCGAACATGGTTGAAGATGGATGAAAAGATTTGCTCTTCCGTTTTGCTCCTTTGCTAAATTGCCTATTGTTCCTTTCCAGCCAAATGAAATAAATTGTTGCTCCAAGGATATGCTTGATGAGTGTAGCTTTGAGATTGCCTTCAAGAACGTACGGAGTAATGAAAGTGATGATTTCATTCCATGATGTTGGTGGATCTTTTATGCATGTTAACTCAAGTCCTTGTGCCATATTCTTCTGGTAAAGCTACAATGGAAGAAGAGATGGTCCCTTGTTTCACAAGCAAAGTTGCAAAAGATGCAATTTGAGTTGATTTCAATGCCCCAAGTAAGCATTCTGAATTTTGTTGTGAGCCTATCATGCATTGCAATCCAAGTGATAAAAGCATGCTTTGGTGTGTGGTTTTTAAACCAAATAACGTTGTGCCATTCAATCTTGCTTTTTTGCTTACGCAAGTGCTCTCTAGTGTGCTTAAAAGAGAATTACCCATCATTTGAGAGACTCCAAGAGTAAGAATCCAACTTATTCTCAACAATGGCAGCGTTTGGGATGGGGATATGCATAAGCTGAATTGGCCAATTCCAAGAGCCATTTGAGAAGATTTCTCGTACCTTTGCATGAAGTGGTGGATGGTTGAAAGTGCCATTCCAATGCTCAAGGAGAGTACCATTGTTATGCCATTTATCAAGCCAAAAGTGTGTGTCTCTTCCATCTCCAAGAATATGTGTAATATGACTCCTAGTTGAAGTTCGGCAATTGAGAAGCTTCTTTAAGATCCAGCTTGAGTCAATTGGGCAAGAAATTGTCCAAATTGATTCATTCTTAATGTAGTTTGAATGTACCCATTTGCTCCAAAGAGAATCACGAAATGCATACATTCTCCAAAAAATTTTTATGAAAAAAGTATTATTGATGTCTTCCAAAGACCTAATTCCCAATCCTCCTTCATCCAAAGGAACACAAACATTGCTCCATGCAATTTTTGCACCCATATCTCTCCAAAGAAAATCACAAAACTTTGACTCAATTTCCTTAATAATGCCTTTCGGAAGAAGAAGTGAACTTGCCCAAAATGCACAAATTTGTGTGAGTGTTGACTTAATGAGCATAACTCTTCCAGCATATGAGAGACTTTTAGTAGTCCAATGCTCAATTCTTCTATTGATTTTCTCCAAAAGTGGCCCACAATCTCCTTTGCGAAGCTTTCTTGTCACCAATGGAACTCCAAGGTATCTAATTGGAAGTAACCCCTCTTTGAAACCAAGTTTTTCAAGGATAAGCTTCTTATCATTTTGGGATATGCCTCCAAGGAAAACATCACTTTTGCTGCAATTTACTTTGAGACCCGAGAACTCATAGAATTTCTCTAATGTCTCCATGATGCAATCAATTGACTTCAAGTTGCCTTTGCAAAAAATAAAGAGATCATCCAAAGCAAATATGATTCAGCTTGAGTTTAGCACATTTTGGGTGGTAGCTGAAGTTTGGGTGATGTTCCAATCTATTAAATAATGATGAGAGAACTTCCATGCATAAGACAAAAATATAAGGAGAAATGGGGTCACCTTGTCTTATGCCGCTTGCTCCTTTAAAGTATCCTTCAAAGCTTCCATTGATTGAAATGGTGAAACTAGGAGTTGTGATACAAGCTATAATCCACTTAACAAAAGTGTCGGGAAAACCAAATGCAAGAAGTGCAACTTTGATAAAATCCCAACTAAGTGAGTCAAAAGCCTTCATGATATCAACTTTAAGGGCACATCTTGGTGAGATATGAGTTCTAGAATATCCTCTAAAAATATCATGCGCAACAAGAATGTTCTCATTGATAAGTCTTCCACCAATGAATGCTGATTGGTTCCATGAGATGATGGAGGGTAAGCAAACTTTCATCCTATTTGCAAGGATTTTGGAAATGCACTTATAAATCGTGTTGCAACAAGAGATGGGTCTAAAGTCCTTTACCATGGATGGATTTTGGACTTTAGGGACAAGAGCAATATAAGTGGCATTTACCTCCTTGTGCATCTTCCCGGTTTCAAAGAAGGAGCTGATGGCTTTGAGAACATCTTCTCCAATTTCGTTCCATGCATTTTTGTAGAAAAGTAAGGTGTATCCATCCGGCCCCGGGCTTTTGTTGGGGTTGAGAGAAAAAAGAGTACTCATAATCTCTTCCTGAGTGATAGGAGCAATCAAATCAGCCAAGTATTCCTCCTTGATGGTTTTGCCAAGAATGCTTTTGACATCTTCAACATTAGCTTGGGTGCTTTTCGGAGTTCCAATTAACTTCATGAAAAAGGATAGAAACTCTTCCTTAATGCCATCATAAGAAGTTATTGTGTTCCCATCTTTATCTTTGATGGCATTGATAGTGTTTTTCCTTCTTCTCCTTTGATAACATTGTGAAAGAAATTTGAATTTGCATCCCCATACTTTATCCATTGAAGCCTTGACTTTTGGTGAAGCATATGCCTATGAATGCTGTCAAGTTCCTCAATTTTTCCAAGGATATCTTTTTCCTTGTTGAGAATTTCCTCATTGATGATCCCATTAAGAATGTCAACTTGCACTTCATGGAGATTATCCTTAAGCTGACCGATTTGATGCTTAATGCAAGAGAAGTGCTCCTTATCAAAATTTTTCAATGCTTTTTTAAGGAGCTTTTGCTTTTGGTAAAGAATAAACATTGGAGTGCCAAAAACCCTTGCACTCCAATGTCTTTTAATAAAATGGGGAAATTCAGCATGTGTGGCCCAAGCATTATAGAACTTGAATGCCTTTGGTGAGGAGGGCTTGGGCGGCATCACATTTAAAATAAGAGGGCAATGGTCAGAAATGCTTGGATTCTCCACCAAAAGGAAAGAATTCTCCATATGCTTCTCCCAATAAAGGTTGATGAGTGCCCTATCAATTTTGCTTGCAATGAAGTTTCCTTGGGTGCTTCTATTAGACCAAGTATAGTGTGGACCAAAAGTTTTGATTTCAAGCAAGTCTGCTTGACAAACACAAAGTTTAAAGTCTCTTGCACTTGTGGGTAAACTCCAAGAAGTGGATCTATCTCCACTATGAAGAATTTCATTGAAATCACCCATAATACAAAGCGGCCCATTCCAGCACCATTCACTCCACAATCTGATTTTCTTCCAAAGATATTTCCTACAATTTGAGGAGTTTTTGCCATAGACAACCCCAAGAAAAAAAGATTGACATCTTGGCATAGAGAAATGACAAAGAATACCTTGCTCCATGCTATCAATGATGCTGATTTTGATGTGGTTTCTCCAAAAAAGCCATAATCTTCTTTCCATCTTCTCATCCATGTAATTTTCAAAAACCCAATGTGCTGAAATCATTGGTGGTGGAATTCTCCTTATTCATCTTAGTCTCCAAAAGACAAAAACAATCAACATTGTACTTGTTGATCAAAACTTTCACCTCTTCTTGCTTATTTGGGGAATTCAATCCCCTAATGTTCCAAGCACAAATCATTCAATTGGTAAAGATGTGGACCCCCAGCCCAAGGCATTATTACCATCCTTATGTTGGTTTTTTCCTTGTACTCCATCAATCCATTGTGCATCAAGTTCTCCCTCTTCCCAATCTTCAATAACTTCAAGAGATTTGTATGAGTTTCCAACTTTAGTATCCAATTTGCTTGTTGCTTGAATAGGGCTTAATGACTTTTCACCCTTGGTATTTGTTGCTGAAGGCTTTTCCAATCCATTTTGCTTTTCAAAATTTGGATCATCCCTTTCTTGAGAGCCCTTTTTCTTTCCCACAACTTTCCAAGTATCATTGATCTTTGATGTGTTGGCCTTGTTTGCATCAAGTGTCTTTTGAGTACTTGTTTTCGGCTTTGAAGGGCAATGATCCACAAGGTGCCCAACCATTTTGCAAAGAGTACAAATATTTGGTTTCCATGCATATTCAACACTAACCCGTGCTCTTGATCCATCTCTAAGCTTTGGGTAGATTTCGTTTGGTAAATTCTCTTCAAGGTTGACTTCAATGCACAATCTTGCGAATTCAAGATTCCTCCTTGATTCTGTAAGAGCATCAATTTGTATTGGTTTTCCAATGAATGAAGCAAGGTAGCTGAACCCTCTTTTTGACCACAAGCAAAGAGGAACATCTTTCATTTTCACCCATATTGGAACTTTGTTACAAGAGAAGTTAATGAATTCAAGTTGTGGCTGCCATTTTCTCAAAAGCAATGGTCTATTACTAACATGCCAAAGTTGCTGAAGCACTTTTTGACAATATTCTTCTTTCTCAAATTTGAACATAAATAGACCTTTTCCTTTTGGATATAGATCAACTCTTGAAATTTCCACCAAGCATTATAGATCATGTTTTTAATGAGATAAAGTGGCGGTGGAGCACCAAGAAATTGTCCAATAAGGCAATGAGACCAAAAGCTTTCTCCTTCATCATACAAATCTTGTGGTGGATCAACAACCTCTCTAATTCCTTCATTAGTTATAACTTGAAATTCATCTTTCAAATAAAGATTTGTTTCCAGGAATTCACCAAAATCTTGCTTCCAATCCAAAGTGGGGTACTTGAAGAAGGTTCATACCTTAAGAGAGGCCTTTTGTTCCATGCATTTTGTTTGCTGCCTTCAAGCTTCTTGGAGCCGTGTGAAGCTTCTTGAGTGGGTTTTGCTGAGGTGTAAATAGGTTGTGAAGTGGAGTCCATGTCATCCTTTGACTTATTTTGCATTTGACCTTCTCTTTGAATTTTATGAGTGGCCAGCAGAGGAGGGAAATCAGAATGCATTTGAAGTTTTGTGTCTTGAACATTCTTGGGAAGTGGTTGGTGAGTTGTCGGCTCTTGAGTGGAGTTTTGTGGCATCTTTTCAGCAAAAGTACAAGCACCCTCTTTGTCCATCATGCAATATTCAAGTGGTAAAGATGGATGCAATGTCTCTTGGTTACAGCTTTCTTGACCCGTAGGACAAAAGCATTGCTCGTTAGATATAAGCTCCTTAGGATCTCCTTCTCCTTCACCCGATGGCATCTTCAAGGTTTTAGTTTCTTCCATGGCTGCATTAGTATTTGCTTCAAGAATAAGGCTTTGAACAATGGTAGCTTTTGTCTTGTTTTGCTCTTCCTCCAAGTCGCCAAAAGTCTTCCCGGAGTTAATGGCATCATAAACTTCCTTAAACTCCAAAGAGGTTGAAGAAGCACCTTCACTCAAAGTGGGCGAAGAGGCTGGTTCAACCCCCCCCCCCCATGCTCAAAATTCTTCTTTTTTGAATTCAGCTTTGGTGGAGTAGATTTTGGAACCTTTTGTGCATTGAGTCTTTTTTTTGCGAGAAAAGTAAGAAATTTCATTCAAGAAAGAAACAAAATTACAAGTACAAACTGATCAAAGGAGGATTTCTTCCATCCCCCACAATTTACAAATTTTCCTATTCATACTAGAAGTAGTGAAATGTTTTCCAACAATGCATTTAATTCTAACATGATTAAAGATGGATGAAAAGATTTGCTCCTCCGTCTTGAAGCTCTTGTGAAATTCACTATGATTCCTCTCAATCCAAATAAAGTAGATTGCTGCCTCCAAAAAGTGCTTCAAGATAGTAGCTTTAAGATTATTTTCGAGTGCATAAGGTGAAATAAAAGCAATAATGTCTCCCCAATCGATCAATGTTTCTTGGATCATAGTAAGATGAAGTCCTTTCCTCCAGATCCTTCTAGTGAAACAACAATTAAAGAAAAGATGGTCTCTAGTTTCACACCCAAAGTTGCAAAAAATGCAAGTGGGATTCAGCTCCCTACCCCAATAAAGCAATCTGAATTTTGTGGAAAGTCGATCATGAATAGCAAGCCAAGTAAAAAATGCATGTCTTGGTGTATGCCCTTTGAACCAAACAATATAGTGCCAATCAACTTTATTCTTCTTCCTTCTGATTTCCTCCCAAGTGTGCGAGAAAGTGAATTCACCATTTGGAGAAAGGTTCCAAGTAAAAGCATCAAGATTTTCTTCCACAAGATTGGTGCAAGGTGGATCAAAATGCAAGAGATGAATAGGCCAAATCCAATTACCAAAAACAAAAATGTCACACACCTTAGCATAGTATGGTGGATTGTTGAGAGTGCTGCTCCAAAAATTGCTAAGTGCCCCATGTGTGTGCCATTTGTCATGCCAAAAATGCGTGTGCTTTCCATTGCCGAGTACATGAGAGATATGGGCTCTTGCAAAGTTTCCAATTTTGAGGAGGTTTTTGACAACCCAACTATCATCCTTAGAAGTGGTGAGAGTCCAAATCAATTTGTCTTTGATGTAGTTAATTTGCATCCAATTGCTCCAAAGAGAATCCCTACAAGTATACATTCTCCAAAAGGATTTAAGGAGAAAAGTGCTGTTGATGTCTTCAATCTTCCGGATACCAAGTCCACCTTCATCAAGAGGGAGACAAATGTCTTTCCATGCAATCTTAGCCCCAGTATTCTTCCAAAGGAAAGCACAAAATTTGGATTCAATTTTTGAATGATACTTTTGGGAAGAAGAAATGCACCAGCCCAAAAGGAACAAATTTGCACGAGTGTGGATTTGATAAGGGTTAATCTACCCATGTAGGAAAGCCAATGATTGGTCCAGCTTTCAAGCCTTCTATTGATTTTCTCCAAAAGAGGTAAACAATCAGCCCTACGGAGCTTCCTTGACACAAGAGGAACACCCAAATATCTTATAGGAAGATTACGTTCTTTGAAGTTCATTTTGCAAAGAATGGCCAGCTTTGTTTCATGAGGAACACCACCAAAGAAAATATTACTCTTGGAAGGGTTTGCTTTAAGACCCGAGAGAGAGCAAAAGTTCTCCAAGACATCCATAATGCACTCAATTGATTTGATATTTCCTCTGCAAAAGATAAAAAGGTCATCAGCAAAACAAAGATGGTTCAACCTCAACTTTGCACATTTTGGATGAAACCCAAACTTTTGATCTTGTTCCAACTTGTTGAGCATGCATGATAATACTTCCATGCAAATAACAAAAATGTATGGTGAGAGGGGATCCCCTTGCCTTATCCCATTTGCTCCTTTAAAATACCCCTCTAAACTTCCATTGATTGCCATAGAGAAACTTGTTGATGTGATACAAGACATGATCCATTTCACAAAGAAACTTGGGAAGCCAAACGCTTGAAGAGTACATTCAATAAAATTCCAATTGAGTAAATCAAAAGCCTTCATGATATCAACTTTGAGTGCACTTCGAGGAGAAATATGAGTTCTTGTATAGCCTCTAAGGATATCATGTGCAACAAGTATATTCTCATTGATAAGCCTCCCTTTAATAAAAGCCGATTGATTCCAAGAGATGATAGAAGGTAAACACTCTTTGAGCCTATTTGCAAGAATCTTGGATATGCATTTATAAATGGTGTTGCAGCAAGAAATAGGCCTAAAATCTTTTACCCAAGATGGGTTTTGGACTTTGGGAATAAGGGCAATATAGGTAGCATTTACCTCTTGGAGAAACTTTGAGGAGTGGAAAAAAGACTTTATTGCTTTGTGCACATCTTCCCCAACAACCTCCCAAGCCATCTTGTAGAAGTGTGAAGTATAGCCATCCGGCCCCGGGCTTTTCTTTGGATTAATGGAGAAAAGAGTTGTTTTGATTTCCTCAAAGGTAATGGGAGCAGCAAGCTTTGCCAAGCAACTTTCCTCAATGGTTTTCCCTAAAATGCTTTTGATGGTCTCCACACTAGCAGTTGAATGTGAGGGGGTGCCAAAGAGATTTTTGAAATAGGAGATAAATTCGGCCTTTATCTCCTCCTTTGAAGTGATAAGATTCCCCTCATTGTCGTTGATGGCAAAGATGGAGTTTATGTTTTTCCTTTCACGAATCTTATTGTGGAAGAACTTTATATTAGCATCTCCATCTTTAATCCAATTAATGCGAGCCTTTTGGTGGAGCATCTTTTTGTAGGTGACTTCAAGCCCTTCAATATTCCTCATAATCTCCTTTTCTTTGTTAAGAGCCTCTTCATTAAGGTACCCATTCAGCATGGCAAGTTGGACATCCGAAAGGGTTCTTTTAAGATCCTCAACTGGCTTGGGATGCAAGAGAAGTAATTCTTGTCGAAATCCTTGAGCACTCTTTTGAGTGCTTTTTGTTTTTGAAAAAGAATGAACATTGGAGTGCCAAAAACCCGTGCATTCCAATGTTTTTCCACCTCATGCAAGAAAAGATGATGAGTTGTCCAAGCATTGTAGAACTTGAAAAGGCTTTGGTGAAGAAGGCTTGATGATGCAAGTATGAACCACAAGAGGACAATGGTCTGAAATACCGGGGCTATCCACTAAGAGAGAAGAGTGATCTAAGTGGTCCATCCAAAAGGTGTTGACAAGAGCTCTATCCAACTTACTTGCAATAAGATTGCCTTTGGAGCTCCGGTTGGTCCAAGTGAAATGAGGCCCAATAGTCTTAATCTCAGAGAGTCTAGCTTGAGAAATGCAATTCTTGAAATCCAAAGCACTTGGAGCAATGGTGGTGGAGGAAGATCTATCTCCACAATTCAGAATCTCATTAAAGTCTCCAAGAATACAAAGTGGCCCGTTATAACACCTTACACTCCAACTTTCAATTTTTGCCCAAAGGTGCTGTCTTCTTGAAGGATCATTCCTACCATACACAAAAGCCACAAAAATAGGAACTTGGAATGGACTCTCCAAATGGCAAAGGATTCCTTGATCCATAGTGTCAATTATTGTAGCCTTGATGTGTTGCTTCCAAAAAACCCAAATTCTGCCAGCCATATTATCATCAATGTAGTTTGTAAAACCCAAAGTGTTAAAATATGAAGCAATGAGAGTATCATTGTCCACTTTGGTCTCCAAAACACAAAAACAATCAAGCCTATGCTTGTTTATTAGATTCTTCATTTCTTTATGCTTTTTAGGGGAATTGAAACCCCTAATGTTCCATGCACACAAAATCATTTAGGGGTATGAGTGGTGACCAGCCCCCCTCTATCATCTTTCCATGAATTATCTTGCTCTGCAATTGGATCATCATCTTCTTCTTCATTTGCTTGGTTGAGGATCTCCCCTTCTTCCTTTTTTTTTTTTGCGGATTAAGTGAGTTTATTAAAATCGCAATTTGTAACATGTACAACCCAAAACCCCTCAAGCCAAAGATACAAAAAGATAAAGAAAATCACGGCTTGAGGGGCAAGATAATCAAGACAAAAGGGAAAAACCCAAAAAGAAAGACATCAAAGGAAAATTTAAAGACACATCAAATGGGATCGAGAGAGGGATCTTCAAATCTGGTCCGAGAGTCTTCAATTGTGTTCCCAACATTCCTTTTCCATTTATCTTGCTCAGCCCTCAAATTCTCTTCATCCAATTGCATTTCATTTTGATTTTCATGTTGGTGGGTGCCCAAATCAGCAACATTTGCTTCATTTTCTTGGATCGTGGCATTAACTTCATCACTCTTTGTCAATTCATTCTCTTCTTTTGATGTGCCTTCATTTGCATTTAGGGCCGCAAAACGATTATTTTCCAATGTTTCTTCAACAATAGTGGCTGAATTCTTTGCCAAATCTGAATCAACCACCACGTTGGAGAGTGGGGTAGGATTAATATTCTCCATTTTCTTCCATACTCTCCTATTCTTTGCAATCTTCCAATTATCATTCTTCTTTCCAATCACATTAGGTGCTTGCCTTGGAGCATTTTTTGTAGGACCATTTGGACACGTAGCAAGGGAGTGTCCAACTATCTTGCAAGAAGAGCAAACAAGTGGCTTCCATGCATATTCGATGTCAATTTTTGCCCAATCCCCATTTCTCAATTTCACATAGGTGTGATCCGGGAGTGTCTTTGAAAGATCCATTTCGACACACACTCTTGCAAAACCAACAAAGGTACGTGATTCCGTTAGCTTATCCATTTGTAATGGAATGCCAATAGAACTTGCAATGTAGCTAAGACCTCTACGAGTGATGAGCGAGCATGGAACATTTCTAAGCTTTACCCAAAGTGGGACTTTTTGCCATCCAAAATTGATTATTTGTGCATTTGCATCCCACTTTCTTAACAAGAGAGGCCGGTGATTAATTAACGTGCCAAAGTTGCTCCATAACTTGATTGCAGAACTCATCATTTTCAAACCTAAAAAAGAAGAAACCATTTTCAGCCGATTTAATCTCCACTTTGCCAAAGTTTCTCCAATGAATATCAACCATTTTCCTAAGGAGAAATAATGGGGGAGGCCTATCTAAGAATTGGCCAATGAGGCAATATTTCCAATGCTCATCTCCCTCTTGAAAAACATCACTTGGTGGGGCAGCACCTATTCTTCCATTTTCAACAATAGGTTCATGGATTGAGATAAAAAATCATGAGCTGGACTCGTTTCTCTCTCTAGAAACAAATGCTCTCACATCTCTCTAACTTGACCATCTTCCACCACCATTGACCACCTCTTGTGACCACCATTTTTCCACCACCATCAGCCTTTCTTTTCCACTTTCGTGGGTAAAAAGAAACGATCTCGTGCATCCAAATCTAGGAGGAGTGCTAGACTTGCTGCAAAAGTTGAACTTTGCAATTATGAAGAAGAAGAAGATTACACTTTCAAGTCTTTCATGGAACTCAAAACAAACTTTCAAGCTCGGATGCTGGTTCTCCCTCCACTAGCTTGCATAAACTTGAGCATAATCTCGATGAAGCAAAAAGGCAGCTCGTGCAAAGCTTGACCAAGAAAGGAGCTTCTTCCTCAAAGTCCATTCCTTATGATAATGCACAAGTTGAGCTCGGTAAAGTTTCAGCTAGGGTTGGCTTTAATTCTCCCACGCTATATGGATCTTGTTCTCACCATAATAATGTGAAGAGCAACATGGAAGTATCACAATGTGATTTTCAGCAAGCGAAAATGCAAGGTATGGACTCCTTTTCAAGCTCCAGCAAATCGGGTTTCTTTGGAGAAGAAAGTGACTCACTCCAGTCTTTGTCCAAAGGTCCTTCGGCTAGTAAAGTACAAGTGCAATCAGATTTGTCATCTCCTTTTTCTGGTCAAAAGACCAACTTTTCTGGCCAAGCAAATCATTTTTTGACAACTCACCACTCTTATCCCAAAGAGGAATCACAACCATTCATCCAAAATGCATTTTCGGTGGGAAATAAAGATGATTTCCCCCCTTTAAACTCACAATCAGCTGAAAAGATTTCCTCCCCATGTGGCTGCCAACCTTCTTTTGACATGGATGCCAACTCATCAAAGGATGCCACCTCATCAAAACACATGAATCAGCAACAAGAAGCAAAGAATGGTGCGTTTTTTACTTCAACTCCAGGAAAAAACCTTGCAAATCTCGAAGATTTTCCCACTCTTTCCCTAGCAAATTATGGGCGGAAATTGGATGCACAAGCTATGCATGGTCAGCCACAATTTTCAACTTTAAATGCTTTGGGCAGTAGCTTTGGTGATTCCACCAAACCGCACGTGAATAGCAAAGCTGAATTTGACGAGCATGGGCGAACTTTCAATGGGATAGGCAGCAAGGATTCTAAAGCTCCTCCTAATGCATGGGCCAACAATATAAATTGGAGAATCAATTACCTTGGTAAGATTGAGAACCCTCTTAAACTTGAATACTTTGAACCTATTGCATATGAAAATACTTGGGGTGCTGTTCCACCTGAAGAAGTTTTTGAGGAAGGTGATAATTGTTGGAAGCATTGCCTACTTGGTCAATTTCTTGAAAGACCCCCTCCATTCTTCTTGATACGGAAATTTGTTCATTACCACTAGAAAACGTTTGGTCATGTTGAGATTAAGACTTGCTTGAATGGTCTATTTATCTTTCAATTTGAAAATGAGGAAGCTTGTGACAAAGCCCTTGAGCAATTATGGCACGTTAATTTCAGACCCTTGTTGCTTCGAAAATGGAACTTGGATGCTCAAATTTTTAACTTTGAATGGGATAAAATCCCTCTTTGGGTGAAATTGAGAAATATCCCATGTAGCTTGATGACTAGAAGGGGGCTTAGTTATATTGCTAGCACTATTGGTACTCCTCTCCAAATGGATTCTCTCACTCAATCACGTACTTTTATTGGGTTTGCTCGTGTTTGTATTGAAGTTAATCTTGAAACAGATTTATCGGAATTCACCTTTGTCCGGCTTAGAGATGGCACTTGGGCAAAGATTGATATTGAATATGCATGGAAGCCTCTAAAATGCAATAGTTGCAAAGTGATTGGGCACAACCTTGACTCGTGCCCAAAAAACTCAATGGGGATTCAAAAGCAACTTGAGAGGAAGAAAGCAAATGAAGCTAGGAAACCCGCTATCAAAATGAGTGGAAGGTGATTAAGGATAAAAGGGGGCAGCAAATGACACCAAGTTTATCAATGCACAAGCACTTTCTCCTAACCGTTTTGAAGCTCTTGGGGTTGATGAAGGAAATGCCGACGCAAATCATGGTAGCATATCAAATGAAGATCGCGTTGGAAAGGAAAATAATGAGACATGCATTGCTTTTAAAGAACCAAATTATGTTGCTGATCCCACCCAAAAAGATTTTGATTTTGTTGTCGGAAAGAACTATCTTGAGAAGGAAAATGTTGATGTACCAAAAGGCTTGGCTTGTCATAAGGATGGTGGAATTGTAGATTATGCGATTGGAGAAGCTAGGGAGAGTAGGCAAGAGATTGACCATGCTAGGAGATCTTCCACTCCTATTGGTCAAGGCACTTGAGTTGCTCTTCCTTCGGTTTTCCTTGCTTTCTCTTGTCCTTTCATTGTTTTTCGTTTTTTTTTTTTTTTGTCTTGCTTAATCCCCAAGTCTAGTTATGTTTAGATTGTTGTATCCTTGGCTTGGGGGTTTTGGATGGTTGTACACCAAATTTGCGTTTAATAAATTCTTACTTGATCCGCAAAAAAAACAATAGGTTCATGGAAATCAAGTTTAAGAGAGTGCATGAGGTTACCAACAAGATGGTCTTTCCAATCTTTGCAAGAGTTCCATGCATTTCGGCTTGATGCTTGATGAAGATGGCTAGAATCAATTTGATCCTCAAACTTTGAAGCTTCATGATCAATAGGTTGAGAAAGAGGCCGAGATTTACCTTGAGATTTGCTTTGCACATGTGGATGCCACGTTATGTTGCTTTGCTGATTTGGAAAAGAAGTTGCTGACTTAGCAAGAAGAGGTGGGAAATTTTCGTCCAAGTGTGCTTGTCCCATTTCGAAGGCATCAGATTTGGTTTGGGGGGAAAAGCCATGTGCATGTGCTTGCAAATTTGAATTTGGGCTGCCAATGATATTCCCAATAGGATGAGTTGTTGAGATGTGATTGGAGGGGGCTGAATGGGCGTCCTTTTGGCTAGAAGAAATAGCTGCAAAGTCTGATTTTGTATGTACTTGTCTAGCCGAAAAACCATTGGGTAATGACCAACATGTATTCCTATTTTCTCCCACCAAAACCGAGCTGCCTTGGTTGGAATTTTTTGCTTTTTCAAGCGAAAATGGAGGCTTAGCTACAGATTTTGGTGCAAGAATCTTGTTCTCCTTGCCATTTGGAGCATTTTGACTACCACTTTGCCCAACAAAGTTTTCCATTTCTTGCATTTCGGCTACCATGGGAGGAGTTTCTTCAAGCTTTTCCTTAGCGAAAAGAGGAGGATTAAGGCCATGTGAGCTTGAAAATGATGCTGAGAGGGCTCCATCTTCATCTTCCACAAGAGATTTTCTCCAAGCATTAAGTTGCTGTCCATGGAAGCTTGAAAAGGGAGCGGCCAGATCTTCAAGATTATTTTCCTTCTCTTCTTGCCATGGTCGACTCTTCTTGGTGAGGCTATGCACAAGCTCTCTTTTAGCTTCATCAAGGTTCTTCTCGAGCTTTTGCACACAAGGGCTGGAGGGAGAAGAGGATTTTGAGCTAGACATTGATTTGTTAATGGTTTCACACGCCTCTTTGAGCTCCATATAAGTGTCCAAAGTATAGTCGTCTTCTTCTTCATAGTTGCCAAGATCATATTTTGAAGCTAACCTTGCACTTTTTCTAGTTTTTGAAGCACTAGACCTCTTCTTTTTCCCCATAAAGAAGAAGAAGATGGTCGCTGGAAAGAAAAAAAGAGGTGGTCAATGGTGGTGGAAGATGGTCAAGTTAGAGAGATGTGAGAGCATTTGTTTCTAGAGAGAGAAACGTTCAGCACTTTATCCCCCCTTCTTCCTTGTGTCCAAAGGAATCAAGTTTCCTTTCAACTTTCATTCCAACTTTCAAAGTTTCTTCATTGTGCTCGTCCTTTGGCCAAGGACTTCAAAGCAATTTTGACGATTTAAAGTTGAGTCAATTGTAGCCTTAGGAGAATTTGGCCTGGTAGACTTCATTTCCTTATTTGGAGTGGAAATTTCATTGCTCAAACCCTCATGATTCTTCAATGGAGCTTGCTTTTTGCCCACAACTTGCCATTCTCGGCAAGTTTTTGCTTGCTGCCCAAAATGAGTAGTTTGAGGATTTTGTTGTGTTTTCGGCTTCAAGGGGCAATTCTCCTCAACATGCCCAACCATTTTACAATGTATGCATTTGCTTGGCTTCCATGTATATTCAACCTCAACTTTTGCTCTTGTACCATTCTTGAGTTTTGGAAACACAACATCCGGGAGGTTTCCTTCAAGATCCACTTCAATGCAAACCTTTGCAAACTCCAAGTTCCTTCTAGAATCCATAAGTGCATCCATTTGAATAGGCTTACCAATGAAGGAGGCAATGTAACCAAGGCCTCTTTTGGAGTAAAGACTCAATGGAACATCCCAAAGCTTAATCCAAATTGGAACTTTATTACATGATAGGTTCACAAACTCGAGGTTGGGTTCCCATTTTCTGAGCAACAGCGGTCTATGGTTAACATGCCAAAGTTGTTGAAGGACTTTTTGGCAAATTTCTTCATTTTCAAATTTGAAAAGGAAAAGACCTTTTCCTTTAGTATGTATGTCCACTTTTCCAAATTTCTTCCAAGCAAATTCCACCATATTTTTTATTAAGAAAAAAGGTGGTGGAGCTCCTAAAAACTGCCCAACTAAGCAATGACTCCAAAATTTATCACCCTCTTCATAAAGATCATCCGAAGGATCAACAACTTCCCTCTTGCCTTCCACAATATTATAAGCATGCTCTTCATCAAATTTAAGATTTGTATTGATATGCTTAGCAAAAACACCTCCCCAATCGGGTGAAGGATCACTTGGGGAAGGTACATACCTGAATTTAAGTGGTTTGCGCCAAGCATTTTGCTTATTTTGTGCTTGAGCTTTGTTTTGCATGTTGACTCCTTGAGCTTTTTGGAAGTTTTCTTCATGCTGTCTCTTCAAGACATCATCGAATGAAGTGCTGCCTTGGATGACATCCCCATCATTTGTTTGAGCATGAACTTGAAACCCAAGCTTTGGTAAGGTAGAAATCTTCAGTTTTGTAACCAGCTGACATGGCGTCTTGCTTGCAAAGTTGGCTGCCACGTCATTTTCTTTAGTCTTCTGATTTCGCATGGTTTTCCCGTTTGAAACATGAGCAAGTGGAGGGAAATTCTCAGCATTATCACGTGGGCCAGCATACAAAGTGTTGGAATCAAATTTTAAAAGCTGACCCACTTTTTGAGTTGTCAAGTTTTCCTTAGAAAAGTCTGAAATAGTGCTGAAGTGATTAGGAGAGAGGTGGTCGGACCCATGAGTAAAAGTTCTAACCGGTCCTTGCATTTCAGCGTTTCCTTTGGACAATAACCTTTCTTCCTCAACTCTTTTTCCTCCATTTCCAGCGGCTGAAACATTTGGAGAAAAAGGGAAGTATGATTTTGTGTTGGCAGCATGGGAACTCTCCATTTCGACTTCAGTTTTGTTAAAAACATCAACTTCTTCACCCTTAAATGGATGGCCATCTTCAAGTGCATCATAGACCTCTTTGAAAAGCAAACTTGAGGTTGATTGAGCATCTTCATTTGAGTGAGGTGAAGAGGCCGAATCAACCTCAGCTTTGGAGGAAGAACCCGAGCAAGCAAGAGAGTATGCAGCAACTTCTTTCTTCTTCTCCTTTGCCTTGAGCCGAGTGCTAGTACGAGTAGGAGGAGAGTTTCTCTTTTTCTTTTTCTTCTTGTTGTTGGCCATAACAATGAGTGCAAGAACGAAACCAAACTGATTTGTATTGTTTAGTAATGAAGTAGGAAAGTAAAAGAAAGAGAGGGGAAGAGGAGAGATGTGTTGGGGATGGTTGTGCAATAGTGGCCGAGTGCGATGTTTGTAGAGAGAAGGGAGAGCATTTCGGCTCTAGAGAGAGAAGGAATCTTTAGGTAAGATGGCTGAATTGTTCATTCCATTATGAATGGCTTTTCTTTATCTTGTTGTATCTTTGGCTTGAGGGGTTTCGGGTTGTACATGTTACAAATTGCGATTTTAATAAACTTACTTAATCCGCAAAAAAAAAAACAAGGGTAGAATTTCTAGTGCCAAGGAGACCTTTGAAGTAACCAATGAACTCATTTTTAACCTCAAAATCCTTCAAAAGGAGATGCCCTTTCTCATTCTTGATTGCATGGATTGTGTTTTTGATCCTCTTACTTCTCACAGCGTTGTGAAAGAATTTAGTATTTGAGTCCCCTTCTTTGATCCACGAAAGTCTGGATTTTTGTATAAGCATGGCTTTATAAGTAGCTTCAAGCTCTTCCAATTTAGTAAGGATGCTCTTTTGCTTGTTTATAAGCTCGGCATTAAGCTCTCCATTATAGAGGGCTTGCTAGACTCTATCAAGCTCCACACGAAGGTTGTTGATAGAGTTGGGAAGGTATGCAAAATGCATCTTATCAAAAGATTTGAGAGCTTTCTTGATCAACTTCTGCTTTTGATAAAGAATGAACATTGGAGTACCAAAAACCCGTGTACTCCAGTGTTCTTCCACAAGCTTCAAGAAATCCGAGTGTGTTGTCCAAGCATTATAAAATTTGAATGGTTTAGGAGAAGAATGCCAAGATTTACATGTTTGCAAGATAAGCGGGCAATGATCGGTGATGCCAGGGCTCCCCACTAAAAGGAAGGAATGGTTATAGTTTTGAGACCAATTTACATTCACCAAAGCTGTATCAAGCTTACTTGACAAAAAGTTACCTTCCTCACTCTTATTTGACCAAGTAAAGTGAGGTCCATAAGCTTTTGCTTCTTGCATTTTTGCATTGTCAACAAAAGTTTTGAAGTCCAAAGCACTTTTTGGTATGGTAGAGGTGCTGGATCTATCACCTTCGTGCAAAACTTCATTGAATCCCTGAAAATACAAAGGTCACTATCATAACACCAATTGCACCAAAGATTGAGCTTGCTCCAAAGTTTCCTTCTTTTAGATGCCACATTATGTCTATAGATAAAGGCGACAAAAATGGATTTTTTTTTTTGCGAGAAAAGTAAGGAAATTCATTCATGAAAGAAACAACAAATTTACAAATACAAAACTGATCAAAAGAGGATTTCCTCCTTCCTCCATAATTTACAAATTTTCCTATTCATACTAGAAGGAGTGAAATGTTTTCCAACAATGCATTTTAGTCTAACATGATTAAAGATGGATGAGAAGATTTGCTCCTCCGTTCTGAAGCTCTTGTGAAATTCACGATGATTCCTTTCAATCCAAATAAAGTAGATTGTTGCCTCCAATAAGTGCTTCAAGATAGTAGCTTTGAGATTTTTCTCGAGTGCATAAGGTGTAATAAAAGCAATAATGTCTCCCCAATCGGTCAAAGCATCTTGGATCAAAGTAAGATGAAGTCCTTTCCTCCAAATCCTTCTAGTGAAACTACAATTAAAGAAAAGATGGTCTCTAGTTTCACACCCAAAGTTGCAAAAAATGCAAGTGGGATTAAGCTCCCTTCCCCAAGTTAGCAATCTGAATTTAGTGGAAAGTCAATCATGAATAGCAAGCCAAGTAAAAAATGCATGTCTTGGTGTATGCCCTTTGAACCAAACAATATAGTGCCAATCAACCTTATTCTTCCTTCTGATTTCCTCCCAAGTGTGCGAGAATGTGAAGTCACCATTTGGAGAAAGATCCCAAGTAATAACATCCAAATTTTCTTCCACAAGATTGGTGCTAGGTGGATCAAAATGCAAGAGATGAATAGGCCAAATCCAATTACCAAAAGTGTAAATGTCACAAACCTTAGCATAGTATGCTGGATTGTTGAGAGTGCTGCTCCAAAAGTCGCTAAGAATACCATGAGTGTGCCATTTGTCATGCCAGAAGTGCATGTGCTTTCCATTGCCGAGGACATGTGAGATGTGGGCTCTTGCAAAATTTCGAAATTTGAGGAGATTTTTGAGAACCCAACTATCATCCTTAGATGTGGTGACTGTCCAAATCGATTTGTCTTTGATGTAGTTACTTTGCATCCAATTGCTCCAAAGAGAATCCCTATAAGTATACATTCTCCAAAAGGATTTTAGAAGAAAAGTGCTGTTAATGTCTTTAATCTTCCGAATACCAAGTCCACCTTCATCAAGAGGGACACAAATGTCTTTCCAAGCAATCTTTTTTTTTTTTGCGGATTAAGTGAGTTTATTAAAATCGCAATTTGTAACATGTACAACCCATAACCCCTCAAGCCAAAGATACAACAAGATAACGAAAATCACGGCTTGAGGGGCAAGTACAAAACATAAAAACATCAAGGAAAACATCCAAGCAACAAGAGGTAACAAAATCTCAAAGACAACAAAATGCAACAACAAAATTGAAAGTGTTGCAAGGGCTGAAGTTTTTCTTTATTTCAGCACATCCAAAAACAGCAACCAAAGTCAAGTGTAAGGCTGGTCTTCATTTCCGAGTGGGTGAACAACCCTTGTGCCGTCAATCTTTTCCCCTTCTTCCTTATCCACATTGGTGGCTGCGTGATTCAAGCAAGCTTCTTCTAAATTGACATCTTGATTGGCAGCAACATTGTCATCCTCTTTTTCAATAATCACTTCATTCTCTTTCTCATTCATGGCCAAGTTTTCCACTTCAATTGAAACATCATCATTTGCTTTAAGGACTGCAAATCGATTGCCATCCAATTGGGCATTTGTTGATGGGGCCGAGCCACTAGATTTGATGACAACACTTGCAAATGGAGTAGGGTTCACATTTGTTTTTTTGTTTTTTGCGGATTAAGTAAGTTTTTTATTAATCACAAATATGGACACAAGCCATTTAAAACCCTCAAGCCATGGATACAGCAATTCAATCAAATCAAGGCTTGAGAGGCAAGAAAATACAAAGAGGGGAGAGTCTCCCAAACCAACAAAAGTTAATCAAAAACAAACAAACAAGTTCCAAAAAGAAAGTACAATGAGAACAAACCAAGTGTGATCAAATATGGCCGGAAATTGTTCCCATCCTATTGCCTTGCTCAACGTTCCATTGTTCTTCATTCAAATGAACTTCATTGGCTTTATCAACAATTTGAACATCCAAATCAGCAACATCAAAATCATCTCCTTTAGTTACTTTATTTCCAATCTCGTTCTTGTTCAAGTTATCCTCATCAACTCGAGTCTCAAGTGAGGCAACTTCATTACCATTTTCATATGCGTTAAGGGCAGCAAAACTATTTCCTTCCATGGTGCTCGGAAAGTCGTTTTTCTCATTTGCTTCATTAACAACTTTAGACTTGATGGTGACACTAGCAAATGGTGTATGATTCACATTCGTGACTTTCCTCCATATTGTCTTTGACTTGGGATTCTTCCATTCACCCTCTTTCTTAACAAATCGAGAATTTTGTTGGGATACATTAACTTGAGTGGCATTTGGACATGAAGAAAGACTATGACCAACAATCTTGCACGAAGGACAAACCACGGGTTTCCATGCGTACTCCACTTCAATCCTAGCCCATTCTCCATTCCTAAGTTTTACAAATGTAAAATCCGGGAGGCTCTTGGATAAATCCATCTCAATGCAAACACGAGCAAATCCCACGAAGGTTCGGGATTCCGTTAACTTGTCCATTTGAATAGGAATGCCAAGCATGCTAGCCACATAACTAAGTCCCCTTCTAGTGATCAAGGAGCAAGGGACATTATGGAGCTTCACCCAAAGAGGAACTTTTTCCCAACTAAAGTGCATGAGTTGAGCATTTGAATCCCATCGTCTAAGCAAGAGGGGACGGTGATTTACATGCCACATTTGCTCAAGAACAAGCTCACAAAAGTTTTCATTTTCAAATTTAAACACAAAAAGCCCATTTTCAGCAGATTTGATTTCAACTCTACCAAACAATTTCCAATGGACATCTACCATTCTCCGAATAAGGAAGAAAGGTAGGGGTTTTTCAAGGAATTGGCCTATAAGGCAATGTTTGTAGTAATCATCCCCTTCAAGGTAAACCTCATCGGTTGGGATGGCTCCAATGAAATCATTCTCAATGGAAGGTTCAACAAAATCGAGCTTAGTAGAGTGAGAAAGATTACCAACAAAAGTGCCTTGCCAATCCTTATTTGATTTCCAAGCTTGCTATTGAAAAGCATTTTGATTTGGCTGCACTTGGTTACCAATATTCCAATTTGCCCTATTGCCATGAGAAGAGTCTCCAAAGCATTTTTGTTTCCAATTGTTGTCCAAATTCCTTGCCATATTTGCTGTAGATTGGGAATTACAAGCTTGTTGTGGCTCATCATTAATAGGAGCTAGTGTGGGATTTGCTTGTTGGAGATGAGCAAAGCGTTGACCTTCTGGAGGTAAATTCCTGTCAAAATAAAAATGACGGTCCACATTTCACTTGGACAAATAAGAGCTCTCTTGGGAACTTCTTGGCATGTAAACTTGATAGGGCTTTGGTCAATGCAAATTGGATTCATAATAAGCAAGACTCATTTCTTTTGGTGGATAGCCCGGGCATATCCGATCATTGTCCTCTCATTGTCCATTCTTGCAAGTCTTGGATCTCCACTCCAAAACCTTTTAAATTCTACAATGCTTGGTCAAAACACAAGGATTTCTTGAAGCTTGTCGAGGAACATTGGAGAGTGAGGGTTTTTGGCACTCCTATGTTTTCTCTCTTTCAAAAACAAAAATCTCTCAAGCAAGCACTAAAGTCTTTCAACAAGAAATACTTTACTACCATTCCGAGTTCTCTCTTGAAGCTCCAAAATATCCTTCATGAAGTTCAGATTGAGACTCTCTATGGAAATATTAGGGCTGATTTGATCGAAAAGGAAAAGAATTTGCTGAAGAGTATTGATGAATTGGATAACATTTATAAATCTATGCTTTCTCAAAAAGCACGGGTAAATTGGATCAAAGAAGGGGATGCAAATTCTAAGTTCTTTCACAACACAATCAAGGGTAGAAGGCATAAAAGCTCCATTTGCATGGTCAAGAATGATGAAAATCAGATTCTCACAAATGAGCAAGAAGTAAAGGCTGAATTTGTTGAGTATTTTAAGAAGCTCCTTGGCACTCCTTCAAGCTCCCTTGCTACTACTGAATTGATCAAAAATATTGTCGGTAAGACAATTAAAGTTGAAGAAGCAAACTCTCTTTTGGCTCCTATCACTCATGATGAGATTAAGAGTACACTTTTTTCACTCAATCCAAACAAAAGTCCAGGTCCGGATGGCTTTACTTCTCATTTCTACATGGCCTCTTGGGAAATTATTGTTGAGGATGTGTTGAAGGCTATTACCTCCTTCTTTCAATATTGCAATCTTCTTAAGGAGGTAAATACAACTATCATTACTCTTGTGCCTAAAATGCAAAATCCATACATGGTTAAAGACTATAGGCCGATTTCTTGCTGCAATACTATTTTTTTTTGGCGGAGTAAGTAAGGAATTTGGATTACTTCAAGAAAAAATGTACATGTACAAAAATTATGAAGGAAAAAAAGACAACCTAAACAATGATATCTTCAAGTCTCCACATTTTACATAATGTTTTGTTCATTGGAGAAGATTGAATTTTGCCACCACTTGAGAGTTTTACTCTAACATCATTAAAGAGAGTATCAAAGATGGACTCCTCGGTTGTTGCTTGATTTTTGAAGATGCATTGATTCCTTTCAATCCAAATGTGGTAGATGGCTGCCCCAAGAAGATGCGTGAGAATTGTTGCCTTAAAATGTTTTTCAAGGGCGAAAGGAGTGAGAAAATCAGTAATATCTTGCCAACAAATCAGATTTTCCGGAACAAGGGTAAGTTTCAGGCCCTTTCTCCAAATCCTCCTTGTGAAACAACATTCAAAGAAGAGATGCTCTCTGGTCTCACAACCCAAATTACAAAAGATACATGATGGATTAATGAGAAGCCCCAATGCAAGAGTCTGAATTTTGTGTTAAGACGATCATGGAATGCAAGCCAAACAATGAAGCTATGCTTTGGATTATGCTTCTTGTGCCAAATGAGATTGGACCCTTCAAAATAAGAACCTTTTCTTCGAATACTTTCCCAAGTGTGTTTGAAAGAAAAGCAACCACTTGGGGAGAGATTCCATGAGATTCTATCCATAGCATTTTCATCAAGACAAAAATCTGGAATATCAACATGGGAAAGATGCATTGGCCAATTCCAAGAACCTTCAATGAAGATCTCACATACCTTAGCATGAAGATGTGGATGTGGAATGGCATTGGTCCAATGCTCCAAGAGAGAACCATCCTTGTGCCAATTATCACTCCAAAAGAAAGTGTTTGCTCCATTTCCAACTTTGTGCTTGAGGAATCGACTTGCAAAGGTCGGCAGCCAAGTAGTGCTTTGAAAATCCAACTTGCATCCTTGGGAATTTGTACATTCCAAATAGAAGAGTCTTTAATATAATTTGCTTGAACCCATTGACTCCAAAGTGTTTCTTTAATTGCATACATCCTCCAAAAGACTTTCAGCATGTAGGTTAAGTTAACCTCCTTAATGTTTCGGACTCCAAGACCTCCCTCTTTGAAGGGAAGACAAATGTCCTTCCAAGCCACCTTAGGACCAGTTCCTTTGCATAAAAAGGTTTTGAATTTTGTCTCAATGGCTGCCATAACTCCTTTAGGCATAAGGAATGCGTTTGCCCAATAAGCACAAATTTGGGTAAGGACCGATTTGATAAGCACAAGTCTTCCAGCAAAGGAAAGCCAATTGTTGCACCAAGAGTGAAGCTTTAAATTGATTTTTTCCAAGAGAATACAGCAATCACTCCTTCTTAGCTTTCTTGAAACAAGAGGGATGCCCAAATATCGGATTGGTAGCTCACCTTCTTGGAACTCAATTCTATCCATGATCACTCGTTTCTCCTCATTTGGAACTCCACCAAGGAAGATAACACTCTTAGCCTTGCTAATATTCAGCCCGGAGTAAGTAGAAAAAGCCTTCAAAGTATCCATGATGCAATCAATAGAATTTATGTCCCCTTTACAAAAGATAAGGAGGTCATCTACAAAGCAAAGATGATTAAGCTTGATGCTTCCGCATTTTGGGTGGAATTGAAATCTCGGATTGTTTGCCAAGTTGTTAAGCATGCACGTAAGAACCTCCATACAAAGGACAAAGAGATAAGGGGAGATAGGATCTCCTTGCCTAATGCCATTTGCACCCGAGAAGAAACCTTCCAAACCTCCATTAATGGCAATGGTGAAGCTAGGAGTTTTAACACAAGCCATGATCCAATCCACAAACTTTTTGGGGAAACCAAAAGCAAGAAGTGTGCATTCAATGAAAACCCAGTTCAAGGAGTCAAAAGCTTTCATAATATCAATTTTAAATGCACATCTTGTGGAAATATGTCTTCTTTGATAGCCTCTCATGATGTCATGTGCAATGAGGATATTCTCATGGATGAGTCTACCTTTCAAGAATGCTGATTGGTTCCAAGAAATAATATGAGGTAAGCAACCCTTAAACCTATTTGCAATGATCTTGGAGATGCATTTATAAATGGTGTTGCAGCAAGAAATTGGCCTATAGTCCTTGACCATAGAAGAATTTGGATTTTTAGGCACAAGAGTGATAATTGTGGCATTTACCTCTTTAAGAAGCTTGCTTGAATCAAAAAAGGATCTGATTGCTCCAAGGACGTCCTTCCCAACAATCTCCCATGCAATCTTGTAAAATGGGATGTGAAGCCATCCGGCCCCGGGCTTTTGTTTGGGTTGAGAGAGAAAAGTGCATTCTTGATTTCATCATCGGTGATAGGAGCAATGATTGTGGCAGCAACTTCATGATCAATTTGCTTGTCAATAATATTTTTCAAAAGATCGACATTAATGCTTGAGGGGGATTCAACACCAAGAAGCTTCTTAAAATAGCCAATGAATTCCTCTTTCACTTCATCTTCTTCAAGGAGAGTGTGACCATTCTCATTCTTGATAGCATGGATGGTGTTTTTAAGCTTCCTTCCTTTAACCACATTATGGAAGAATTTTGTATTGGCATCTCCTTCCTTGATCCAATTTAGTCTTGACTTCTGGAAAAGCATAGCTTTTTGCTTTCCTTCAAGCTCCTCCAATTTGCTCAAAATGGATTTCTCCATGTCAATGAGAGAATAATTTTGCTGACCATTAAGGATGGAGTATTGAACAATTTCAAGCTCTTCCCTAAGATTTTTGATGGCATACGGAATGGCAGCAAAATGCTCTTTATCAAAAGATTTAAGAGCAAGTTTTAATGCTTTTGCTTTTGGTAGAGGATGTACATTGGTGTACCAAAGACCCGTGTACACCAATGTTCTTCAACAAGCTTAAGGAAATCCATATGAGAAGTCCACACATTATAGAACTTGAAGGGTTTAGGTGAGGATTTCCAAGACTTACAAGTATGCATGATAAGTGGGCAATGATCGGTAACACCGGGACTAGCAACCAAAAGAAAGGAGAGATGGTAATGATGCATCCAATTTTCGTTGATGAAGGCTCTATCAAGCTTGCTAGCCAAGTAATTTTCATCATTGCTCTTATTTGACCAAGTGAAGCGTGGTCCATGTGTATTAACCTCTTGCAACTTTGCTTTTGCCACAAAGTTTTGAAAGGCACCAGCACTTTTGGAGTGGCATAAGTATTTGATTTGTCACCACTTTGCAAAACCTCATTGAAATCCCCAAGAGACAAAGCACACTTTCTTCACACCAAGTACACCAAAGCTCAAGTTTTCTCCAAAGTTCAATTCTTTTTGAAGCTTCATTGTGTCCATAAATGAAGGCAACAAAGAAAGGCGTATGAATGTGATCATCAAAATGAAAAAGCAAAGCTTAATCACAAGAGTCAATCCAAGTAGCTTTAATGCCTTTCTTCCAAAAAAGCCAAATCCGCCCCTTGGTAAGATCATCAAAGTAGCCAAAAAAACCAACTTTCTCAAAAAGAGTACTAATAGCTTTGATATTTTTATCACTAACCACTTTGTTTTCCAAAAGACACAAGATGTCCAAGTGGTGTTTATTGATAAAAAATGCAGCTTCCTTTTGTTTCTTTGGGGAGTTTAGCCCCCTAATATTCCATGAGCAAAAATTCATTGAGGAGGTAAAGGAGGAGCACTTGGCTCGGATACCCGGTTGCTTTTTGCATTTGGAGTGCCAAAATTACCCAATTCTTCCTCCTTATTATTCTGGTCAAGAAGTCTTGTATCTTCATCTCCAATTTCTCCCTCATGACCAAATATCTCAAAGTGATTGGAGTGCGAAATTTTAGAGCTTGAGGGGTCAAGAGGAACCCTAACTAAAGAATGCCTTGGAGAAGTTGCCTTTTCCTTTGAAGAAGAACCTTCACCATGGTAGTTGTTTGGAGCATTACTTGACATCAATGGGGCTTTCTTACTCACGGCTTGCCATTCAAAATGAGTCTTAGTGGCCTGATTTGCAATTGGCCTTAGTGGTTGAATTTTTGGCTTAAGTGGGCATTGCTCCTCCACATGTCCAACCATCTTGCAATGAGAGCACTTAGATGGTTTCCAAGCATATTCTACCATAACTTTAGCCTTTGAACCATTGCTGAGTTTTGGATAAACCACATCCGGAAGGTTCTCTTCCAAATCAACTTCAATACATACTCTTGCAAAATCCAAATTTCTTCTTGAGTTCGTGAGGGCATCCATTTGGATTGGCTTTCCAATGAAAGAGGCAATATATCCAAGTCCTCTTTTAGAGTAGAGGCTCATTGGGACCTCCCAAAGCTTCACCCAAATGGGAACTTTTTTGCATGATAAGTTAACAAACTCAGATTTGGTTCCCATTTCCTCAACAAGAGTGGCCTATGGTTGACATGCCAAAGTTGTTGGAGAATCTTTTGACAAAATTCTTCTTTTTCAAATCCGAAAATAAAGAGACCCTTTCCTTTTGAATGTATTTCAACCTTGCCAAATTTATTCCAAACTAACTCAACCATATTTTTAATAAGAAAGAAGGGTGGGGGAGCTCCTAAGAATTGTCCCACAAGACAATGCTTCCAAAAATTAATCCCTTCTTCGTACAAGTCTACCGGAGGATCAGCCACTTCTCTATTAACATTTACTAATTCAACAACATGCTCTTCCTCAAATTTGAGAGTTTTATCCAAGTTTTCAGCAAAGATACCCCCCCAATCAGGTGAAGGATCCTTTGGACTAGGCTCAAATCTAAGCCTAAGTGGTTTCTTCCATGCATTAAAGTGGCTGGAAGCTTGTGTTTGATGTCGCTTAACATGCTCATATGCTTTTGGAATGGCATTGTAATTAGGCTAATTTGATTTTCCAGAATAAAACTTTCTTGCTTCATCACAAATTTGAGGAGCAAAGTTACCTTGGAAGTGTTCCTTGCCTTTGGAAATTGGCACTTCACGTTGTTCTCCCATGGAAGAAATAATTTGACTTTTGTTGTTTGACAGCGTGGCATTTGTTTTTCCAAACGTGGCTGCCACATCTTCAAAGTGTGGGGGCTGATATGGCCGACTTTGACCAGCTAATGGACTTGGGAGTGGAGGGAACTCCTCTTGATTTTCACGTGGGCCAGCTTTTGAAATTTGAAGTGCAGCATGCAAAGTGTCACATCCCTTTTTTGCTATCAAGGTTTGGTTGGGTTGACCTGAAAAGCTACCAACAATTTCAAGAGGGAGGTGTTTTAACCCGTGGGTAATAGGGTCCTCAAGGTTTTGTCCAACGGATAATAACTTATCTTCCATCTCCCCTCTACCTTCAACCGAAGCTTCAAACTCTTGTAAAACACCATTGTAGCCTAGCTGACCACGTCCAATAGGGCTATTCGGGCTTGAGCATGTAGAGCTTTGGCATGGAGAATGGAAAAGAAGCTTGGATAACGCAAGTTCAGATTGTTTTGTGCAAGGGCCAACATCCATGCTTGTTCGAGGGGAAGGAGGAGAACGAGCTCTACATTTGCAAGATAAGCTTCGGACCAATTCAGCCTTAGCTTTGTTTTGCTTTTCAACGTGTTCATTGTAGGGAGTACCTGCCTCAAGAGCTTCAAAAACTTCCTTAAAAACCAAACTAGAGGTTGAGTGGGCGTCTCCACTTGCAAGAGGTGAAGAAGCCGAATCAACCTCTTTTTGTGGAGAAGAAGAATCAGCTTGAGCATTTGAAGAAGAAGCTAAGTTATGCTTTTTTGCATGCAGCCGAGCACAAGTTCGAGTTGGAGATGAAGCTTTCTTCTTCTTTCCCATGGTGCAAGAGTGGAGGAAAGGTAAAATGGTGGAAGAAAGATTTGGTGGTGATGGAGTGTGGTGGTTTTTAATGGAGGTTGAATGTTTGGTGGTGCTGAGTGGCGTGTTGGCTGAAGTTTAGAGAGAAGTGAGAGAAAAATCATGGTAGAGAGAGAAAGAAAAGATCTCAACTTCTTGCTGCAATACTATATACAAATGTATCTCCAAGATTCTTGCAAATAGAATAAAAAATTGCTTGCCTCACATCATCTCTTGGAACCAATCAGCATTTCTCAAGAATAGACTCATAAATGAAAACATCCTCATTGCTCATGAACTTATGAGAGGCTATGCAAGAAATCACATCTCCTCTAGATGTGCTCTCAAAGTGGACATCATGAAAGCTTTTGATTCTCTCAATTGGAAATTCATTGAAGTCTCCCTTGTTGCTTTTGGCTTCCCTACAAAGTTTGTGAATTGGATTATGGCTTGCATCACCACCACTAGTTTCTCCATTGCTATTAATGGTGGACTGGAGGGCTTTTTTCAAGGAGCTAATGGAATTCGACAAGGTGATCCTTTATCACCCTATATCTTTGTCATTTGTATGGAGGTCCTCACGTGCATGCTAAATAAGCTTGAAAGCAGCCCGTATTTTGACTACCACCCAAAGTGCTCATCTTTGAAGCTAAATCACCTTTGCTTTGCGGATGATCTTTTCATTTTTTGCAAAGGAAATCTTCAATCTATTACAAGCATCAAGGAAGTTTTGGACCTCTTCTCCACTTATTCAGGGCTCAACATCAATCAAGCTAAAAGTAATATTTTCTTTGGGGGAGTTCCGGATGACATAAAGCAAACTATCCTTCAACAATTGGAATTCAAAAAAGGTATTCTTCCCATCCGCTATTTAGGTATTCCTCTTGTCTCAAGGAAACTTACGAAAGCTGATTGCATGCCTCTCCTTGAAAAGATCAACGCTATGGATAGAATCTCATGGAATCTCTCCCCAAGTGGTTGCTTTTCTTTCAAACACACTTGGGATAGTATTCGAAGAAAAGGTTCTTATTTTGAAGGGTCCAATCTCATTTGGCACAAGAAGCATAATCCAAAGCATAGTTTCATTGTTTGGCTTGCATTCCATGATCGTCTTAACACAAAATTCAGACTCTTGCATTGGGGGCTTCTCATTAATCCATCATGTATCTTTTGTAATTTGGGTTGTGAGACCAGAGAGCATCTCTTCTTTGAATGCTGTTTCACAAGGAGGATTTGGAGAAAGGGCCTGAAACTTACCCTTGTTCCGAAAAATCTGATTTGTTGGCAAGATATTACTGATTTTCTCACTCCTTTCGCCCTTGAAAAGCATTTTAAGGCAACAATTCTCAAGCATCTTCTTGGGGCAGCCATCTACCACATTTGGATTGAAAGGAATCAACGCATCTTCAAAAATCAAGCAAGAACCGAGGAGTCCATCTTTGATACTCTCTTTAATGATGTTAGAGTAAAACTCTCAAGTGGTGGCAAAATTCAATCTTCTCCATTGAACAAAACATTATGTAAAATGTGGAGACTTGAAGATATCATTGTTTAGGTTGTCTTTTTTTCCTTCATAATTTTTGTACATGTACATTTTTTCTTGAAGTAATCCAGATTCCTTACTCCGTGAAAAAAAAGAACTTGATAACATTTATAAATCTATGCTTTCTCAAAAAGCACGGGTTAATTGGATCAAAGAAGGGGAATCAAATTCCAAGTTCTTTCACAACACAATCAAAGGTAGAAGGCACAAAAGCTCAATTTACATGGTCAATAATGATGAAAATCAGATTCTCACAAATGAGCAAGAAGTCAAGGCTGAATTTGTTGAGTATTTTAAGAAGCTCCTAGGCACTCCTTCAAGCTCTCTTCCTACTACTGAATTGATCAAAAATATTGTTGGTAAGACAATTAAAGTTGAAGAAGCAAACTCACTTTTGGCTCCTATCACACATGATGAGATCAAGAGTTCCCTTTTTTCACTCAATCCAAACAAAAGTCCGAGTCCGGATGGCTATACTTCTCAATTCTACATGGCCACTTGGGAAATTATTGGTGAGGATGTTTTGAAGGCTATCACCTCCTGCTTTCAATCATGCAATCTTCTTAAGGAGGTAAATACAACTATCATTACTCTTGTGCCTAAAATGCAAAATCCATTCATGGTAAAAGACTATAGGCCGATTTCTTGCTGCAATACTATATACAAATGTATCTCTAAGATTCTTGCAAATAGAATAAAAAATTGCTTGCCTCACATCATCTCTTGGAACCAATCAGCTTTTCTCAAGAATAGACTCATAAATGAAAACATCCTCATTGCTCATGAACTTTTCAGAGGCTATGCAAGAAAACACATTTCCCCTAGATGTGCTCTCAAAGTGGATATCATGAAAGCTTTTGATTCTCTCAATTGGAAATTCATTGAAGTCTCCCTTGTTGCTTTTGGCTTTCCTACAAAGTTTGTGAAATGGATTATGGCTTGCATCACCACCACTAGTTTTTCTATTGCTATTAATGGTGGATTGGAGGGTTTTTTTCAAGGAGCTAATGGAATTAGACAAGGTGATCCCTTATCACCTTATATCTTTGTCATTTGTATGGAGGTCCTCACTTGCATGCTAAATAAGCTTGATAGCAGCCCGTACTTTGACTACCACCCAAAATGCTCTTCTTTGAAGCTAAATCACCTTTGCCTTGCGGATGATCTTTTCATTTTTTGCAAAGGAAATCTTCAATCTATTACAAGCATCAAGGAAGTTTTGGATCTCTTCTCCACTTATTCAGGGCTCAACATCAATCATGCTAAAAGTAATATTTTCTTTGAGGGAGTTCCGGATGACATAAAGCAAACTATCCTTCAACAATTGGAATTCAAAAAAGGTATTCTTCCCATCCGCTATTTAGGTATTCCTCTTGTCTCAAGGAAACTTACGAAAGCTGATTGCATGCCTCTCCTTGAAAAGATCAATGCAAAGCTTGAAAATTGGGCAAACAAATGGCTTTCCTTTGCTGGAAGACTTGTTCTCATTAAATCCACTCTTGTGCAAATTTGTTCTTTTTGGGCAAGTGCTTTCCTCCTCACAAAAGGTACTATGGAAGCAATTGAATCAAAGTTCAGACCCTTTCTTTGGAGAGGTACCGGGCCAAAAATTGCTTGGAAAGATGTTTGCTTACCATTCCTCGAAGGGGGTCTTAGTATTCGAAGATTGAGTGAGATCAATGTCACTTACTTACTCAAAATCTTTTGGAGAATGTATGCCACCAAAGACACTCTTTGGAGCAAGTGGATCCATTCAAATTATATCAAGAATAGCTCCATTTGGGCAATGCAAATTCCTCATGATGCAAGCTGGATCCTTAAGTCTCTTTTGCAAATCCATGGGGTTGCAAGGAATTTCATCCAACATAAACTTGGCAATGACTCAAATACATTTTTTTGGCTGGACAATTGGCATCAAGAAGGTCCTCTTCTCAACCATTGGAGCTCTACCTTTCCTTCACCTCCTTTGCTTACCAAGGTTTTTTTTTTTTGCGTGAAAAGTGAAATGCACTATAATAACAAAAAAATGTACATGAGAGTCAAAAGAAGGGGAAGCTCATTCTAAAATAGCCTCAATTCCCCAATTCTTACAAATGATTTTGTTGATACAAGAAGAAGTGAAATGCTTTCCAATTGAACACTTAATTCGAACATGGTTGAAGATGGATGAAAAGATTTGCACTTCCGTTTTTGCTCCTTTGCTGAATTGCCTATTGTTCCTTTCCAGCCAAATGAAATAAATTGTTGCTCCAAAGATATGCTTGATGAGTGTAGGTTTGAGATTGCCTTTAAGAATGTACGGAGCAATGAAAGTGAAGATTTCATTCCATGATGTTGGTGGATCTTTTATGCATGTTAACTCAAGTCCTCTTTGCTATATTCTTCTTGTAAAGCTACAATGGAAGAAGAGATGGTCCCTTGTTTCACAAGCAAAGTTGCAAAAGATGCAATTTGAGTTGATTTCAATGCCCCAAGTAAGCATTCTGAATTTTGTTGTGAGCCTATCATGCATTGCAATCCAAGTGATAAAAGCATGCTTTGGTGTGTGGTTTTTAAACCAAATAACGTTGTGCCATTCAATCTTTCTTTTTCACTTACGCAAGTGCTCCCAAATGTGCTTAAAAGAGAATTTCCCATCATTTGAGAGACTCCAAGAGTAAGAATCCAACTTATTCTCAACAATGGCAGCGTTTGGGATGGGGATATGCATAAGCTGAATTGGCCAATTCCAAGAGCCATTTGAGAAGATTTCTCGTACCTTTGCATGAACTGGTGGATGGTTGAAAGTGCCATTCCAATGCTCAAGAAGAGTACCGTTGTTATGCCATTTATCAAGCCAAAAGTGTGTGTCTCTTCCATCTCCAAGAATATGTGTAATATGACTCCTAGTTGAAGTTCGGCAATTGAGAACTTCTTTAAGATCCAGCTTGAGTCAATTGGGCAGGAAATTGTCCAAATTGATTCCTTCTTAATGTAGTTTGAATGTACCCATTTGCTCCAAAGAGAATCACGAAATGCATACATTCTCCAAAAAACTTTTATGAAAAAAGTATTATTGATGTCTTCCAAAGACCTAATTCCCAATCCTCTTTCATCCAAAGGAACACAAACATTGCTCCATGCAATTTTTGCTCCCGTATCTCTCCAAAGAAATGCACAAAACTTTGACTCAATTTCCTTAATAATGCCTTTCGGAAGAAGAAGTGAACTTGCCCAAAATGCACAAATTTGTGTGAGTGTTGACTTAATGAGCATAACTCTTCCAGCATACGAGAGACTTTTAGTAGTCCAATGCTCAATTCTTCTATTGATTTTCTCCAAAAGTGGCCCACAATCTCCTTTGCGAAGCTTTCTAGTCACCAATGGAACTCCAAGGTATCTAATTGGAAGTAACCCCTCTTTGAAACCAAGTTTTTCAAGGATAAGCTTCTTATCATTTTGGGATATGCCTCCAAGGAAAACATCACTTTTGCTGCAATTTACTTTGAGATCCGAGAACTCATAGAATTTCTCTAATGTCTCCATGATGCAATCAATTGACTTCAAGTTGCCTTTACAAAAAATAAAGAGATCATCCGCAAAGCAAATATGATTCAGCTTGAGTTTAGCACATTTTGGGCAGTAGCTGAAGTTTGGGTGATGTTCCAATCTATTAAATAATGATGAGAGAACTTCCATGCATAAGACAAAAATATAAGGAGCGATGGGGTCACCTTGTCTTATGCCGCTTGCTCCTTTAAAGTATCCTTCAAAGCTTCCATTGATTGAAATGGTGAAACTAGGAGTTGTGATACAAGCTATAATCCACTTAACAAAAGTGTCGGGAAAACCAAATGCAAGAAGTGCAACTTTGATAAAATCCCAACTAAGTGAGTCGAAAGCCTTCATGATATCAACTTTAAGGGCACATCTTGGTGAGATATGAGTTCTAGAATATCCTCTAAAAATATCATGCGCAACAAGAATGTTCTCATTGATAACTCTTCCTTCAATGAATGCTGATTGGTTCCATGAGATGATGGAGGGTAAGCAAACTTTCATCCTATTCGCAAGGATTTTGGAAATGCACTTATAAATCGTGTTGCAACAAGAGATGGGTCTAAAGTCCTTTACCATGGATGGATTTTGGACTTTAGGGACAAGAGCAATATAAGTGGCATTTACCTCCTTGAGCATCTTCCCAGTTTCAAAGAAGGAGCTGATGGCTTTGAGAACATCTTCTCCAATTTCGTTCCATGCATTTTTGTAGAAAAGTGAGGTGTATCCATCCAGCCCCGGGCTTTTGTTGGGGTTGAGAGAAAAAAAGTACTCATAATCTCTTCCCGAGTGATAGGAGCAATCAAATCAGCCAAGTATTCCTCCTTGATGGTTTTGCCAAGAATGCTTTTGACATCTTCAACATTAGCTTGGGTGCTTTTCAGAGTTCCAATTAACTTCATGAAAAAGGATAGAAACTCTTCCTTAATGCCATCATAAGAAGTTATGGTCAATGGACTTGGCCTTTAAATCTTCTCCATGTCCAGATTCCACTTATCATTCTTGATGAAAATGTCCAAGATTCTTTTCTTTGGCTGCCTTCAAATAATGGTGAATTTTCATTTAAGCTTACTTGGGATCATATTTGCAAGAAGGGTCATACAATTAACTGGCACCATTTGGTTTGGCACAAAGGACATAACCCTAGACATGGTTTCATTTGCTGACTTGTTTTTCATGATCGGCTTTCAACTCTTCAAAAATTATTAAGTTGGGGACTGATTTTTAACCCACTTTGTATCTTTTGTCGCATGGGTTGTGAAACAAGAGATCACCTTTTTTTCGAATGTAGCTTCACTCGCAGAATTTGGAGGCATGGTCTTGCAATCTCTCTTGTTTCAGAGAAGTTGATTTGTTGGGATGAAATTTGTGCCTCTCACACCTTTTGCACTTGAAAATAACTTGAAAGCTACTATCCTTAAGCATCTTCTTGGAGCATCCGTTTATCACATTTGGATTGAGAGAAATCGGCATATTTTCAAGCAAGAAGCAAAAACTGAGGAACAAATCTCAATTACTATCTTCAATGAAGTTAGAACTCATATTATTTTTGGTAGGAAATTTCCTTCAAATGCGCTGAATATTGCCTTATGTAAATTGTGGAAATTAGATGAGATTCTTGTTTAGGTTTTCCACTCTTGTTTCTGATTCTTGTACTTGATCGTTTCTTTTAATGAAATCTTACTTACTCAGCAACAAAAAAAAAAAAGGAAAAGCATTGGAGTGCACGGGTTTTTGGCACTCCAATTTTCTTTTTATTCCAAAAGCAAAAGTATCTCAAGAGGGCATTGAAGGAGTTTGATAAGACTTATTACTCTTGCATCCCACATCAAATTGGTCACCACAAGGATAACGTCAGGTTGGTGCAAGTTGACATTCTCAATGGGTTTGTTAATGAGTAGAACATTAACAAGGAAAAGGAGATCATGTTGAAGATTGAAGAACCTGAGAGCATTCATAAACACATGCCCCACCAAAAATCTAGACTCCAATGGATTAAGCATGATGACACAAATTCAAGCTTCTTTCACAATGTTATAAAAGGAAGGAGAAGCAAGAGCACTATTAATGCTATTATGAACGATGATGGCACTCTCCTTACCTCTTATAAGGATATCAAGACTGAATTCATTTCCTACTTCAAGCATCTCCTTGGTACTCCAAAGTCTACACATGCCAATGTGAACACCATTAAAGGTATTCTTGGGAAAACTATTGGGGAGGATCTCTCGGCCAACCTCGCTGCTCCTATCACCTTGGACGAGATCAAGAACACTCTCTTCTCCATTAATCCCAACAAAAGTCCGGGCCCGGATGGATTTACCTCACATTTCTATATGAATGCTTGGAATATTGTGGGTGGTGATGTTCTCAATGCTATTAGCTCCTTTTTCACACCTCCAAGAAGCTCCTTAAAGAGGTAAACGCAACATACATTGCTCTTGTACCTAAAGTCCATAACCCCACAAAGGTTAAAGACTTTAGGCCCATTTCTTGTTGCAATACCATTTACAAATGTATTTCCAAGATCCTTGCAAATAGAATTAAAGCTTGCCTACCTTCTATTATTTCCTGAAATCAGTCTGCTTTTATTGAAGGAAGGCTCATCAATGAGAACATACTTGTTGCTCATGACATATTTAGAGGCTACTCTAGAGCCCATATCTCTCCAAGATGTGCTTTGAAAGTTGACATCATGAAAGCTTTTGACTCTCTTAGTTGGGATTTCATTGAAACTACTCTTTTTTTTTTTTTTGTGAATTAAGTAAGTTAGATTAAACGCAAATTTGGTACAAACCATGCCTAAAAACCCCCAAGCCACTAGAATTAGCATCCTAAACAAGGCTTTAGGGGCAAGGGATCAAAGTACAAGGAGCAAACCAGAATTACAAAAGAAAGTAAACTACTTCCATGAACGGAAAAATGAAAGAAACAAAATCAAAAGTCCACTAAGCAACAAAGTGATCAATTGCAATCAAAAATGAGTGTGGAACCATCAATACCCAAGGGAGAAGAATCCTTTCGGCTTTTAAATAAACCAGCAGCCTTCTTCCCTTCAATCTCCCCTTCTTCCACTTTATGAATTTGCTCAACAATCTCATCATCTTGGATCTCAATATTTGCTTGAGCGTCTTCTTTATTATCTTGGATCAAATCGTTCACTTCTTCGCCATTTGCATTAGGTTTACTTCCATCTTCTACAAGGATTGAAAATCGGTTTCTAACCATAGTGCTCTTTAAAGTTGAAGCCATGGTATCTTTGCATGCTTTAGGTTCAATAATCACATTTGCAAATGGTGTAGTATCAACATTAACTTTTTTCCAAACCCTCTTTGGTTTTGTATTCTTCCAAACATATTCATTCTTTTCCACTCTTGGCATTTGACTTTGAGCATTTGCAATAGGTGCATTTGGACAAGAAGAAAGAGAGTGACCAACTATCTTGCAATTTGAGCATACGAGGGGTTTCCATGCATATTCCACATCAATTTTTGCGCAATCACCATTTCTAAGTTTCACAAAAGTGTGATCCGGGAGGTTCATTGAAAGATCCATTTCAATGCAAATTCGTGCAAAACCCACGAATGTACGTGCTTCCGTTAGTTTATCCATTTGTAATGGAACTCCAAGAGTACTCCCAATGTAGCTTAAACCTCTTCTAGTAATAAGGGAACAAGGGACATTCCTTAGCTTAACCCAAAGAGGTACTTTTTTCCAACTAAAATTTAGGAGTTGAGCATTAGCATCCCATTTCCTAAGCAATAAGGGTCTATGATTAACATGCCAAGGCTGCTCCATGACAAGTTCACAAGCTTCATTGCAATAAAATTTAAACACAAAAAGCCCATTCTCCGCTGATTTAATGTCAACTTTTCCAAAAGATTTCCAGTGTGTATCAACCATTTTGCGAATGAGGAAAAAAGGGGGAGGATTTCCAACAAATTGGCCAATTAAACAATTTTTCCAGTGTTCATCTCCTTCCTCAAAAACATCATTAGGGGGTGTGGCACCAATGAAACCATCATCTTCAAAAGGGGCATGAAAGTCAAGTTTACGAGAATCTTGAAGATTACCTAAGTATGAGAGCTTCCAATCTTTGTCCAATTTCCAAGCATTCTGAAATTCTTGTGGCTGAATTGTTGGATTCAAAACATCAGGAGAAAAGTTTCCACCCGAGTTGAGGAGAGGATTTCTTGGTAAAACAATTGAAGATGATTTTTAAGCTCTTTCTCTCTCTACCATGAAAATCCTCTCCCTTCTCTCTAAAACTTTGCAAAACAGCCACCTTACCACCACCACACGCCACCCCTTCACCCACCTCTAAACCTCCTTTTCACACATCCCAACCCATCCCTTTGCCCTTCCCCTTGGATCCATGGGAAAGAAAAAGAAGAGCTCATCTCCATCAAGGCAAAGTGCAAGAATACTTGCAAAAAAACAAGTGCTGGATGGTTCTTCAAAAGCTCCTTCGGGCAAGAATCTCAATGAAGAGGTGGATTTAGCCTCTTCTTCCTCTTCTTTTGAGAGAGAAGATGCCTCATCCACCTCTAGCAAGGAATTCAAAGAAGTTTTTGAAGCACTTGAATCAGGCTGCACTTATAAAGATCATATAAAAGCTCAAAATAGGGCAAAGGCCGAGTTGGTTTGTAGTCTCACCCATAAATCTCGATCTCGCTCCCCTCCCACTCCTTGTTCAAGAATGGGTTCAAGCCATTGTTCTTCTGAAATGGATCTTGAAGCATCAACCGAGCTGGAGTTCGAACCTAGCAAGAAGGAAAACTCTATAGCATGTGAGATTTCAGCCGAAAAGGAGGATGGAAAAAACGAGCAGTCTTTATCCGATGGTCCTAGGGCATTGCATGGACCGGTTAATAGGCTTATGTCTGAAAATGCTGAACCATTTACTGTGCATGGCAGCAATGCTTTGGCCTCATCCAACCACATTTCGACAGTACATAACAGCCCTTGGATTTCAAAAGATAACACTCGGCCCAGCTTAGAGGATTTCCCTCCACTTCTGCCAAGTAAGCAAAATGACGTGGCTGCCAACTTAGAAGGAAATCCCACTCAGCCAAGGAGCACAAGTCAGCACCTCTCACACTTCAACTCAAATGTTCCACGATCTGAAGCTTCCCTTGCCAAGGACAACCATTTCTCTTTGGGTACTGATCTTGGCAAGCAAAATAATAGCAAAGCCAACGTGCTCCAACAAAAAGCAAGGGCTCCCAACCACCAAAATGCATGGACAAAGGCACCTAAACTAAGGTATGAACCCTCCACAAATTCCCTACTCTTGATTGGGAGGTGTTTTTGCTGAACATATGGCTACCAATCTCAAATTTGATGAAACGCATGAGTTTAACATTGTTGATGGGAAAAGAGAGGTTGCTGACCCCCCGGAAGATCTTTATGATGAAGGAGATTGTTTTTGGTCACATTGTCTTGTGGGACAATTCTTAGGCGCCCCCCCCCCCACCATTCTTCCTCATTAGAAACATGGTTGAGTTTGCATGGAAGAAATTTGGCAAAATTGATATTCACACCAAAGGAAAGGGCCTTTTTGTTTTCAAATTTGAGAAAGAGGAATTTTGTCAAAAAGTCCTCCAACAACTTTGGCATGTTAATCATAGACCACTTTTGTTGAGGAAATGGGAACCTAATCTTGAATTCATCAATGTGGCCAGCAATAAAGTTCCCATTTGGGTGAAACTTTGGAACGTTCCAATGAGCCTCTACTCCAAAAGAGGACTTGGTTATGTTGCTTCATTCATTGGTAACCCAATCCAAATGGATGCTCTTACCGACTCAAGAAGGAACCTTGAATTTGCTCGAATTTGTGTTGAAGTTGACTTGGAAGGTAGCCTTCCAAATGTCATTTTCCCAAAACTCCGAAATGGCTCAAGAGCAAGGGTGGATGTTGAATATGCATGGAAACCAAGCAACTGCGCCCATTGCAAAATGGTTGGGCATGTTGAAGGAATTGCCCTTTGAAGACTAATTTACATTCCAGCAAGCAGCCCCAAATGCATTCCACTAGGCACAATCCAAAGATCCATAATGAATGGCAAGTTGTGGGCAAGAAACAAAGTCCATTGAAGGACCCAAAGCCAAGTAAAGAGCCGCTTGAGAACGACAATGTCACCAAAGCTATGGAAGACAGCATTCGGCCTTCAAGTCCCAAGGTTAACCTTGATTCATCATGCTCCCATAATGTCAACTCTAATCCTTTTGGAATACTTGACCATGCTGATGGAAATGAAAATGACGGTCAAAATCAACTTAAGCATGAGGGGAATGGGGATAAAGTTGAAGGAAGCAGCCCTAATTCACAAGTAAATCAATATCCGGGGATTGATGGTCCCCCCCCTACTTCCTTATGAATTTTTGCTCGTGGAACATTAGGGGTCTCAATTCCCCTAATAAACAAAAAGAAGTTAGGTTGCTGATCACAAAACATCACTTGGATTTCTTTTGCCTTTTGGAGAATAAAGTTGTGGGAAATGATAGCATCAACCATATTAGTTCCCGTTTTGACAATCTTGGCTTTGAAAATTATTTGGATGAGTTGACCAAAGGGAGAATTTGGCTGTTTTGGAGGAAGAACATCCAAGCTACTTATATTGATTCTTGTGAACAAGGCCTTCTTTTCAATTTTGATGACCACCTTCACAAGTCTATTTTTGTTGCCTTTGTCTATGGTAGCAATGAAGCCTCTAAAAGAAGCATTCTTTGGAGCAAGCTTGAACTTTGGTGCTCTTGGTGTCTTAATAGTGATTTTTGCATTATAGGTGATTTCAATGAAGTCTTGCAAAGTGGTGACAAATCTAGCACATCAGCCATTCCAAGAAGTGCTAAAGACTTTATTAGATTGGTAGCTAAAGCAAACATGCAAGAAGCTAAAACTCATGGTCCCCACTTCACTCGGACAAACAAGAGTAATGAATTAAACTTCTTGGCAAGCAAGATCGATAGGGCATTGGTGAACGCAAACTGGATTCAAAACTATCAACACTCTCTCCTTTTGGTGGATAATCCGGGCATTTCCGACCATTGCCCTCTCATCATGCACTCTTGTAAGTCTTGGGAATCTTCCCCTAAACCTTTTAAATTTTACAATGCATGGACTTCTCATTCGGATTTCTTGAAGATTGTGGATGAACATTGGAGTACACTGGTTTTTGGTACCCCAATGTTCAAACTCTTTCAAAAGCAAAAACTTCTCAAGAAAGCTCTCAAATTGTTTGATAAAAGACATTTTGCTTGTATTCCGAACACCATCAAGGAGCTTCGGGAGGAGCTTTGTGCTGTCCAAAATGCCCTCTATAATGGTGAACACAACAACTATATTTTAGACAAGGAAAGAAGCATTTTGACCAAATTGGAAGAGCTTGAAAGCTCATTTAAATCCATGCTCATTCAAAAATCCAGAATTGATTGGATCAAAGAAGGTGATTCAAACTCAAAATTTTTCCACAATATGGTACGGCAACGCAGGTACAAAAACTCCATCAAAGCACTCAAAAATGAGAATGGGCAACTTCTTTTGGAGGATTATGAAGTGAAAGAGGAAATCATTGGTTACTATAAAAATCTCCTTGGCACTAGATCCTACTCTCATGTTCATGTGGATTTTTTAAAGGAGATCATTGGAAGACAAATTGATGAAGAATTTGCTGCCAGCACTATTGCACCCATCACAAGAGAGGAAATCAAATCCACACTCTTCTCCCTTAATCCCAACAAAAGCCCGGGTCCCGATGGCTACACTTCCCATTTCTATAAGGTTGCTTGGGAGATTGTTGGAGAAGATGTTATTAGTGCAATCAGCTCTTTCTTTGAATTTTGCAAGCTTCTCAAGGAGGTAAACTCTACCATCATCACCCTTGTGCCTAAAGTCCCCAACCCCGCTATTGTCAAAGACTTTAGACCCATTTCTTGTTGCAATACAATCTATAAATGCATCTCCAAGATCATTGCAAATAGACTTAAACTTTGCTTGCCACAAATTATTTCATGGAACCAATCAGCATTCATCAAAAATAGACTTATCCATGAAAACATTCTTATTGCTCATGACATTTTGAGAGGTTACTCAAGAAGGCATATTTCACCGAGATGCTCCATCAAAGTGGATATCATGAAAGCTTTTGATTCTCTTAATTGGAACTTCATAGAATCCACTCTCCTTGCTTTTGGCTTCCCAAGAAGATTGGTTGACTGGATTATGGTTTGTGTTTCTACCCCAAGCTTCTCTGTTGCTATTAATGGTGGGTTGGAAGGCTTCTTCTTTGGTGCAAATGGTATTAGACAAGGTGACCCCATCTCTCCATATATATTTGTTCTTTGCATGGAGGTTCTTTCTTGTCTTCTTAATGGGCTGGACAGCAAGCTTGGCTATCATTTTCATCCAAGGGCTTAAAGCTTAACCATCTTTGCTTTGCGGATGACCTTTTTATCTTTTGCAAAGGGGACTTTAAATCCATTGAATGCATTATGGGTATTTTGGAAACTTTCTCAAGTATTTCTGGTCTGAAAATCAACAACTCAAAAAGTGTGATCTTCTTTGGTGGAGTTAGCAATGATATTAAACTCGCTATCATGGAGCGAGTTGGGTTTCAAGAAGGTGAGCTACCAATACATTACTTGGGCATCCCTCTTGTCTCAAGAAAGCTTAGAAAAGCTGATTGATTACCTCTTTTTGAGAAAATTTCAGCAAGGATTAATACTTGGTGCAATTATTGGCTCTCTTTTGCGGGAAGACTTGTCTTGATCAAATCCACACTTACTCAAATTTGTGTTTTCTGGGCAAGTGCACCCTCCTCCCCAAAAGCGTTGTGTCATCCATTGAATCAAAATTCAAAGCATTTTTATGGAGAGGAACTGGTCCTAAAGTTGCTTGGAGGGATCTTTGCCTCCCATTTCATGAAGGGGGACTTGGGATTCGTAAAATTGATGAAATCAACAAAGTTTTCTTGCTGAAAACTTTTTGGAGGATGTATGCTGAAAAGAGCACACTTTGGAGCCAATGGATTCACTCAAATTATATCAAAAACTCCTCAATTTGGACCATGCAAGCCCCCAAGGATGCTGGTTGGATTATTAAGGCACTTCTGAATTGCCGGGCTGAGGCAAAGAGATTCATTCAACACAACATTGGCAATGGAGCTAATACTTTCTTTTGGATTGATAATTGGCATAAGGAGGGATCCCTTTTACAATTTTGGAGCAACACACTCCCAAATCCGCCCCTCCTTGCAAAGGTTAGTGATATTTTCACAAATGGTAGATGGAATTGGCCAATTCACCTTTCTCATGTTGAAAGCCCAAGCTTTGTAATAAATGACACTAGCTTGGATAAGATTGGCTGGAATCTCTCACCCAATGAGGAGTTCACCTTCAAGCACACTTGGGAGCACATTAGAAGGAAGGGAGACAACTTTGAGGGCCATAACATTATTTGGCACAAAAAGCACACTCTAAGACATAGTTTCATCGTTTGGCTTGCTTTCCTCGATCGTCTGAATACAAAATTCAGATTGCTTCATTGGGGATTTAACATCAACCCTACATGCATCTTTTGCGTTATGGGTTGTGAAACGAGAGACCATCTCTTCTTTGAATGTTGCTTTACTAGGAGAATTTGGAGAAAAGGCCTTCGCATCTCTCTTGTCCCGGAGAATCTGATTTCTTGGAATGAAATCACTTCTTATATCACTCCTTTTGCACATGAAAAGCATTTGAAGGCTACCATCATAAAGCACCTATTTGGAGCAGCCATCTATCACATTTGGAAGGAAAGGAATCAGCGACTCTTTCAAAATGAAGCCAAGACCGAGGAGTACATTTTTAGTTCTATCTTTAATGAAGTTAGAGTTAAGCTTACTTGCTGTAGAAAATTTACTCCCTCCCCCTTGAACAAAACACTTTGTAAATTGTGGAGGCTTGATTCCTAGAGCCTCCTCCTTTCCCCCACTCTTTTGTTTGTACTTGTACATTCTCTTTGATTTGTGAAATACAATTACTTTCTTGCTCCGCAAAAAAAGTTGAGGAGAGGATTTCCATTACGGTTTGCATTCTGTGAAGAGCATGGCTGAATTGGATGGAGAGATGATGTGGCATCTTTAATTGATGTGGCGGCCACGTTGGAATGAAGATGTGAGTCACGTGAGTTGACCAACTTGCTTCCCGGCAGAGCTTCCAAGGGAGGGAAATCTTCTAAGTTAGAAGTTGAATTAAAATTCAAACAATGTGAGGAGCCTTCCACATTGGGAAAAGAGAGGTGTGCTGTCAATTTTTGGTTGGAAGGGGCTGAGCAAATGACATGCTTTTGGTTTTCCAAGCACCTTTATTGGATGGATTATGGCATGTATTACCACTCCTAGTTTCTCCATCTCTGTTAATGGAAGTCTTGAAGGGTTTTTCAAAGGGGCAAAGGGAATTAGGCAAGGTGATCCTCTCTCCCCCTATATCTTTGTTATTTGTATGGAAGTTCTTTCATCCATGCTTAACAAGCTTGAGCATAACCCAAGTTTTGGGTACCATCCCAAATGTGCAAAACTGAAGCTAAATCACATTTGCTTTGCGGATGACATTTTCATCTTTTGTAAGGGAAACTTGGAGTCCATAAATTGCATTTTGGAAATTTTGAAGGAGTACCACTGGTTCTCGGGAGCCAAGATAAACAGCAACAAAAGTGATGCATTCTTTGGGGGTGTTTCACAAAATGTTAAGCAACTCACCCTTGGAAAACTTGACTTTCAAGAAGGTCAATTGCCTATAAGTTACTTAGGTGTGCCTTTGGTCACCCGCAAACTTCGAAAAGGAGATTGTGGACCTCTCTAGGAAAAAATTAATGGGAGAATTGAGCAATGGACAACTAAATGGCTTTCTTATGCGAGAAGACTTCTCCTCATCAAATCCACTCTTCAACAAATTTGTGCATATTGGGCTAGAAACTTACTTATACCTAAATGCATCATCAAGGGAATTGAATCAAAGTTTAGTGCCTTCCTTTGGAGAAACACGGGTGCTAGGATTGCTTGGAACAACATTTGTATGCCACAGGATGAGGGTGGCTTGGGAGTTAGATCTATTGGAGAAATGAACCACACTTACTTCATCAAGGTTTTTTGGAGAATGTATGGTCACCGGGACACACTTTGTGTGAAAATAAAGAATGTTCCCCTTTGTCTTTAGTCAAAAAGAGGCTTTAGCTATTTAGGCTCCTACATTGGGAAACCAATCCAAATTGATGCTCTTACGGAATCAAGGAGGAATCTTGAATATGCAAGAATTTGCATTGAGGTTAAGTTGGAGGAAAAATTGCCGGATGAAATTTTCCCAAAGTTAAGGGATGGAACAAGAACTCGGGTTTGCGTGGAATATGCGTGGAAACTGAGTGTTTGCACTCATTGTAAGATGGTAGGCCACTTGGTTGATCAATGTCCCTCAAGACCAAACTTGCTGCCACAAAAAACTCAAGACACAAAGATGCCTCAGTACTCAAAAACATTGGATACATGGAAAGTGGTTGGGAAAAAAAAGGGGGTCCAAGGAAGGAAGTGATCCATGCTTTGAGAAGCAAGAAGAGATTTCATCTACTTCTAAAGCAAGACAAGATGATGAAGGAGAGCTTGTTGAGCCATCTCTACCAAGGATGGTACAAAAAGAGCAACCAAAAGAATCAAATTCTTTCAAAGCAGTTGATAAGTTAACAAATGGAGAGGATGAGGATATTGAGCATACAACAAACTATGGCAGCCACTTGGATGAGCAAAATTCTGAAGGAAATGATGCTTTGGACCCGAGGTCCAACCCCCCTCTTGAGAAATGATTGGTTCTTTCAAAGTGTGTAGAGAGAAGGGAGAGCATTTCGGCTCATTGACCACCTCTTAAGCCTTTAGGCCTTCCTCCAAAGAAGTTTCCTACAAGCTGGGGAAGTCTGGCCATAGACAAAAGCAATAAAAAGAGATTGGCTACTTGGGATAGAGATATGAGAGAATGTCTAAACCCCCCCTTGCAAACAAAAAGAAGTGAAAGCTTGAATCAACAAGCACAAATTGGATTGTTTTTGTTTTTTGGAAACCAAGGTAAACGAGAACAATGCCATTGCCAACTATTTCAGCACCTCAGGTTTTGCTAATCACACGGATGAGAATATAAGAGGAAGACTTTGGCTCTTTTGGAGAAATCATCTCAAAATCAACATCCTTGATAGCATGGAACAAGGTATTCTTTGTCATCTCTCCATTGCTGCAAATTGCGCTTTTTTTCATTGGATTTATCTATGGAAAGAACACTCCCTCACGTAGGAGATTGCTTTGGAAAAAAAATTAAAATTTGGAGTGATTGGTGTCTGGATGGTCTACTTTGCATTATGGGTGATTTCAATGAAATCCTTCATGATGGGGATAGATCCACTTCCTGGAGTATTCCATCTAGTGCATATGATTTCAAACAATGTGCTGCTCAAGCCAAATTACATGAAATAAGAGCTTTTGGTCCGCACTTCGCATGGTCCAACCGAAGCTCACATGGAAACTACATTGCAAGCAAAATCGAGCGGGCACTCGTTAATTCACAACGGATGGAGCACATGGAGAACTCTTTCCTCTTGGTTGACAATCCCGGTATTTCAGATCATTGCCCTCTCATTTTGCATACCAACTTGATCATGCATTTCTCCCCAAAGCCATTCAAATTCTACAATGCATGGACATCTCATGAATTCTTTTTACCTTTTCTACAATGCTTGGTCAAAACATGGGGATTTCTTGAAGCTTGTCGAGGAACATTGGAGTGTGAGGGTCTTTGGCACTCCTATGTTTTCTCTCTTTCAAAAACAAAAATCTCTCAAGCAAGCACTAAAGTCTTTCAACAAGAAATACTTTACTACCATTCCGAGTTCCCTCTTGAAGCTCCAACATGACCTCCATGAAGTTCAGATTGAGACTCTCAATGGTAATATTAGGGCTGATTTGATTGAAAAGGAAAAGAATTTGCTGAAGAGTATTGAAGAACTTGATAACATTTATAAATCTATGCTTTCTCAAAAAGCACGGGTTAATTGGATCAAAGAAGGGGATGCAAATTCCAAGTTCTTTCACAACACAATCAAAGGTAGAAGGCACAAAAGCTCCATTTACATGGTCAAGAATGATGAAAATCAGATTCTAGGCACTCCTTCAAGCTCCTAGGCACTCCTTCAAGCTCTCTTGCTACTACTGAATTGATCAAAAATATTGTTGGTAAGACAATTAAAGTTGAAGAAGCAAACTCACTTTTGGCTCCTATCACACATGATGAGATCAAGAGTTCCCTTTTTTCACTCAATCCAAACAAAAGTCCAGGTCCAGATGGCTATACTTCTCAATTCTACATGGCCACTTGGGAAATTATTGGTGAGGATGTTTTGAAGGCTATCACCTCCTGCTTTCAATCATGCAATCTTCGTAAGGAGGTAAATACAACTATCATTACTCTTGTGCCTAAAATGCAAAATCCATTCATGGTAAAAGACTATAGGCCGATTTCTTGCTGCAATACTATATACAAATGTATCTCTAAGATTCTTGCAAATAGAATAAAAAATTGCTTGTCTCAATTCATCTCTTGGAACCAATCAGCTTTTCTCAAGAATAGACTCATAAATGAAAACATCCTCATTGCTCATGAACTTTTGAGAGGCTATGCAAGAAAACACATTTCCCCTAGATGTGCTCTCAAAGTGGACATCATGAAAGCTTTTGATTCTCTCAATTGGAAATTCATTGAAGTCTCCCTTGTTGCTTTTGGCTTTCCTACAAAGTTTGTGAAATGGATTATGGCTTGCATCACCGCCATTAGTTTTTCTATTGCTATTAATGGTGGATTGGAGGGTTTTTTTCAAGGAGCTAATGGAATTAGACAAGGTGATCCCTTATCACCTTATATCTTTGTCATTTGTATGGAGGTCCTCACTTGCATGCTAAATAAGCTTGATAGCAGCCCGTACTTTGACTACCACCCAAAATGCTCTTCACTGAAGCTAAATCACCTTTGCTTTGCAGATGATCTTTTCATTTTTTGCAAAGGAAATCTTCAATCTATTACAAGCATCAAGGAAGTTTTGGATCTCTTCTCCACTTATTCAGGGCTCAACATCAATCATGCTAAAAGTAATATTTTTGTTGGGGGAGTTCCGGATGACATAAAGCAAACTATCCTTCAACAATTGGAATTCAAAGAAGGTATTCTTCCCATCCTCTATTTAGGTATTCCTCTTGTCTCAAGGAAACTTAGGAAAGCTGATTGCATGCCTCTCCTTGAAAAGATCAATGCAAAGCTTGAAAACTGGGCAAACAAATGGCTTTCCTTTGCTGGAAGACTTCTTTTTTTTTCGCGAAGAAAGTGAGATTAAGATAAAAGGAAGTACGATACAAAAGAGGCCAAGGAGGCAGCCCTATACAAGAATATCTTCAAGCCTCCAAAATTTGCAAAGAGATTTGTTAATACAAGAGGAAGTAAATTTCCTTCCCATGGAACATTTTAGCCTAATATGATTTACAATGGACGAGAAAATATGCTCTTCAGTTTTAAATACTTTGCTGAATTCTCTGTTGTTCCTTTCAATCCAAATGTGATAAACTGTGGCTCCCGCTAAGTGCTTCAAGATAGTTGCTTTGAGACTCTTTTCAAGAGCAAAGGGTGTAATGTATGCCAAGATATCATCCCAATTTGTCAAATTTGTGTGAACCAAAGTGAGTTGAAGTCCCTGCTTCCAGATTCTTTTGGTGAAGCAACAATCAAAGAAAAGATGATTTCGAGTTTCACTTCCCATGTTGCAAAAGATACAAGTAGGATTGATATCTTTCCCCCAAGATAATAATCTGAATTTTGTGTTGAGCCTATCCCAACAAGCAAGCCAGCAAATGAAAGCATGTTTTGGGGTGTGTCCCTTGAACCAAACGAGATTGTGCCATTTTGCCTTTTCTTTTTTTTGCTCTGAAATGCTCCCAAGTATGCTCGAAACTAAAAGTGCCGTTTGGGGAGAGATCCCAAATGTAAGAATCAGCATTTTCCTCATTAAGGAGAAGGGGGGGGGGGGAAAATCGACATGGAAAAGATGAAAAGGCCAACTCCAAGTGTGGTGATGAAAAACATCACTAACCTTTGCAAAGTAATGTGGTGAAGGGAAAATGGAGCTCCAATGGCTGTCAAGAATTCCCCTCGGATGCCATTTATCGTGCCAAAAAAGAGTGTTTTTCCCATCTCCCACGGAATGGGTGATAAGATTCCTTGCAATGTCACGGCATCTAATCAGCATTTTAAGAATCCAACTAGCATCTTTTGGAGTGGTGATGGTCCAAATTGATTTATTCTTGATATAATTCAAATGAACCCATTTGCTCCAAATTGATTCCCTCCGCGAATACATTCTCCAAAAGCTCTCAAGAAGTGAGATGGTATTTAAGTCCTCAATTTTCCGCACATTCAGCCCCCCCTCCTCAAATGGAAAGCAAACATCCTTCCAAGCAATTTTTGCACCTGTGTCCCGCCATAAGAAAGCCTTGAATTTTGATTCAAGGGTTGAGATAATACCTTTTGGGAGTAAGAGAAATCCAGCCCAGTAGGAACAAAGGGTTGTTTTAATGAGAAGCAATCTACCCGCATATGAGAGCCATTTCGTCGACCAATTATCAAGTTTACTAACAATTTTCTCCAAGAGGGGTGCAAAATCGGCTCTTCTAAGTTTTCTTGAAATAAGAGGGATGCCCAAATACCGGATTGGAAGAGATCCTTCTTTGAAACCCACTTTAGAGAGGATGGCAAGTTTTTCATCATTTGGGATTCCTCCAAGAAAAATATCACTCTTAGTGCTGCTGACTTTAAGTCCCGAAAGGGCATGAAACTTTTCAAGGATTTCCATGATGCATTCCACCGAACTCAAATTCCCCTTACAAAAGATGAAAAGATCGTCGGCAAAGCAAAGATGATTAAGCTTCAATTTGGCGCACTTAGGGTGGAAGTCAAAGCCGCTATCATTTTCCAAATTGTTTAGCATACAAGTGAGGACTTCCATACATAACACAAAAAGATAAGGAGAGAGGGGATCACCTTGTTTAACACCATTTGCTCCTTTGAAGAAGCCTTGAAAACTACCATTGATAGCAACAGTAAAGCAAGGAGAGGAGACACATGCCATGATCCAAGAAACAAATTTTCCCAGAAATCCAAATGCCAAGAGAGCATTTTCAATAAAACTCCAACTAAGAGAGTCAAAAGCCTTCATGATGTCAATCTTGAGAGCACATCTAGGAGAAATATGGCTTCTTGAATATCCCCTCAGGACTTCATGTGCAACAAGAATATTTTCATTGATAAGTCTATCCTTGATAAAAGCAGATTGATTCCATGAAATAATCTTTGGAAGACATGCCTTGAGTCTATTTGCAAGTAATTTGGAAATGCACTTGTAGATGGTGTTGCAGCAAGAGATTGGCCTAAAATCTTTTACAATAGAAGGGTTTGAGACTTTTGGCACTAAGGCAATGTAAGTGGCATTTACCTCATTAAGCAGCTTTGTGGAGTCAAAGAAAGAGCTAATGGCTTCCAAAACATCATCTCCAACAATCCTCCATGCAGCCATATAAAAAAGAGATGTATAACCATCCGGCCCTGGGCTTTTGTTCGGATAAGAGTGTTCTTGATTTCCTCATGGGTAAAAGGTGCCACCAGCAAATTGATGCAATCCTCATCAATAGATTTCCCAACGATAGCTTTGATGGAGTCAACATTTGCACAAGTCCGGAAGGGGGTACCAAGAAGGTTTTTGAAGAATGAAATGAATTTCTCCTTAATACCTTCATTTGAAGAAATAAGGGTACCATTCAGATCTTGGATAGCATGAATAGTGTTCTTCCTCCTCCTTCCCTGAATAGTGCTATGAAAAAACTTTGTGTTTGCATCACCATCTTTAATCCAATTGAGCCGAGATTTCTGGTGTAGCAAATGATTGAAAGTGGACTCAAGAGCTTCAATTTTAGCCAAAATATCTTTCTCCATATCAAGAATTTTTTTTTTTGTGTGAAAAGTGAATGCCCTATATTAATTACAAAAGATGTACATGAGAATCAAAAGAAGGGGAAGCTCATTCTAATATAGCCTCGATTCCCCAATTCTTACAAATGATTTTGTTGATACAAGAAGAAGTGAAAAGCTTTCCAATTGAACATTTAATTCGAACATAGTTGAAGATGGATGAAAAGATTTGCTCTTCCATTTTTGCTCCATTGCTGAATTTTCTATTGTTCCTTTCCAGCCAAATGAAATAAATTGTTGCTCCAAAGAAATGCTTGATGAGTGTAGCTTTGAGATTGCCTTCAAGAACGTATGGAGTAAAGAAAGTGAGGATTTCATTCCATGATGTTGGTGGATCTTTTATGCATGTTAACTCCAGCCCTCTTTGCCAAATTCTTCTTGTAAAGCTACAATGGAAGAAAAGATGGTCCCTTGTTTCGCAAGCAAAGTTGCAATATGCAATTGGAGTTGATTTCAATACCCCAAGTGAGCATTCTGAATTTTGGTGTGAGCCTATCATGCATTGCAGTCCAAGTGATAAAAGCATGCTTTGGTGTGTGGTTTTTAAACCAAACAGCATTGTGCCATTCAATCTTTCTTTTTCGCTTACGCGAGTGCTCCCAAGTATGCTTAAAAGAGAATTTCCCATCATTTGAGAGACTCCAAGAGTAAGAATCCAACCTATTTTCAACGATGGCAGCGTTTGGGATGGGGATATGCATAAGCTAAATTGGCCAATTCCAAGAGCCATTTGAGAAGATTTCTTGTACCTTTGCATGAAGTGGTGGATGGTTGAAAGTGCCATTCCAATGTTCAAGGAGAGTACCATTGTCATGCCATTTATCAAGCCAAAAGTGTGTGTCTCTCCCATCTCCAAGAATATGTGAAATATGACTTCTAGTTGAAGCTCGGCAATTGAGAAGCTTCTTTAAGGTCCAGCTTGAGTCATTTGGGCAAGAGATTGTCCAAATTGATTCATTCTTAATGTAGTTTGAATGAACCCATTTGCTCCAAAGAGATTCACGAAAAGCATACATTCTCCAAAAAATTTTTGTGAAGAAAGTATTGTTGATGTCTTTCAAAGATCTAATTCCCAATCCTCCTTCATCCAATGGAACACAAACATTGCTCCATGCAATTTTTGCTCCCGTATCTCTCCAAAGAAATGCACAAAACTTTGACTCAATTTCTTTGATGATGCCCTTCAGAAGAAGAAGTGAACTTGCCCAAAATGCACAAATTTGTGTGAGTGTTGACTTAATGAGCAATACTCTTCCAGCATATGAGAGACTTTTAGTAGTCCAATGCTCAATTCTTCTATTGATTTTCTCTAAAAGTGGCCCACAATCTCCTTTGCGAAGCTTCCTAGTTACCAATGGAACTCCAAGGTATCTAATTGGAAGTAACCCCTCTTTGAAACCAAGTTTTTCAAGGATAAGCTTCTTAACCTCTTGGGATATGCCTCCAAGAAAAACATCACTTTTGTTGCAATTTACTTTGAGACCCGAGAACTCATAGAATTTCTCTAATGTCTCCATGATGCAATCAATTGACTTCAAGTTGCCTTTGCAAAAATAAAGAGATCATCCATAAAGCAAATATGGTTCAGCTTGAGTTTAGCACATTTTGGGTGATAGCTGAAGTTTGGGTGATGTTCCAAATGATTAAATAAGGATGAGAGGACTTCCATGCATAAGACAAAAATATAAGGAGAGATAGGGTCACCTTGTCTTATGCCACTTGCTCCTTTAAAGTAACCTTCAAAGCTTCCATTGATTGAAATGGTGAAACTAGGAGTTGTGATGCAAGCCATGATCCACTTAACAAAAGTGTCGGGAAAACCAAAAGCAAGAAGTGCAACTTTGATAAAATCCCAACTAAGTGAGTCAAAACCCTTCATGATATCAACTTTAAGGGCACATCTTGGTGAGATATGAGTTCTAGAATATCCTCTAAAAATATCATGCGCAACAAGAATGTTCTCATTGATAAGTCTTCCTTCAATGAATGCTGATTGGTTCCATGAGATGATAGAGGGTAAGCAAACTTTCATCCTATTTGCAAGGATTTTAAAGATGCACTTATAAATCGTGTTGCAACAAGAAATGGGTCTAAAGTCCTTTACCATGGATGGGTTTTGGACTTTAGGGACAAGAGCAATATAAGTGGCATTTACCTCCTTGAGCATCTTCCTGGTTTCAAAGAAGGAGCTGATGGCTTTGAGGACATCTTCTCCAATTTCATTCCTTGCATTTTTGTAGAAAAGTGAGGTCTATCCATCCGGCCCCGGGCTTTTGTTGGGGTTGAGAGAAAAAAGAGTACTCATTATCTCTTCCCGAGTGATAGGTGCAATCAATTCAGCCAAATAATCCTCCTTGATGGTTTTGCCAAGAATGCTTTTAACATCTTCAACATTAGCTTGGGTGTTTTTCGGAGTACCAATTAACTTCATGAAAAAGGAAAGAAACTCTTCCTTAATGCCCTCGTAAGAAGTAATTGTATTCCCATCTTTATCTTGGATAGCATTGATAGTGTTTTTCCTTCTTCTCCCTTTGATAACATTGTGGAAGAAATTTGAATTTGTGTCCCCATACTTTATCCATTGAAGCCTTGACTTTTGGTGAAGCATATGCCTATGAATGCTGTCAAGTTCCTCAATTTTCCCAAGAATGTCTTTTCCTTGTTGAGAATTTCCTCATTGATGATCCCATTAAGAATGTCAACTTGCACTTCATGGAGATTTTCCTTGAGCTGACCGATTTGATGCTTAATGCAAGAGAAGTGCTCCTTATCAAACTTTTTCAATGCTTTTTTAAGGAGCTTTTGCTTTTGGTAAAGAATAAACATTGGAGTGCCAAAAACCGGTGCATTCCAATGTCTATTAATAAGATGGGGGAATTCTGCATGTGTGGCCCAAGCATTATAGAACTTGAAAGGCTTTGGTGAGGAGGGCTTGGGCGGCATCACATTTAAAATAAGAGGGCAATGGTAAAAAATGCTTGGATTCTCCACCAAAAGGAAAGAATTCTCCATATGCTTCTCCCAATGAAGGTTGATGAGTGCCCTATCAATTTTGCTTGCAATGAAGTTTCCTTGGGTGCTTCTATTTGACCAAGTAAAGTGTGGACCAAATGTTTTGATTTCAAGCAAGTCCACTTGACAAACACAAAGCTTAAAGTCTCTTGCACTTGTGGGCAAACTCCAAGAAGTGGATCTATCTCCACTATGAAGTATTTCATTGAAATCCCCCATGATACAAAGCAGCCCATTCCAGCACCATTCACTCCACAATCTGATTTTCTTCCAAAGATATTTCCTACATTGAGGAGTTTTTGCCATAGACAAAACCAAGAAAAAACGGTTGACATCTTGGTATAGAGATATGACAAAGAATACCTTGCTTCATGCTATCAATGATGCTGATATTGATGTGGTTTCTCCAAAAAAGCCATAGTCTTCTTTCCATCTTCTCATCCATGTAATTTCCAAAACCCAATGTGCTGAAATCATTGGTGGAGGCATTCTCCTTATTCACCTTAGTCTTCAAAAGACAAAAATAATCAACATTGTACTTGTTGATCAAAACTTTCACCTCTTCTTGTTTATTTGGGGAATTCAATCCCCTAATGTTCCAAGCACAAATCATTCAAATGGTAAAGATGTGGACTCTCGGCCCAAGACATCATTACCATCCTTATGTTGGTTTTTTCCTTGACCTCCATCAATCCATTTTGGATTAAGTTCTCCTTCTTCCCAATCTTCAATCACTTCAAGAGATTTGTATGAGTTTCCAACTTTAGTGTCCAATTTGCTTGTTCCTCGGATAGGGCTTAATGCCTTTTCACCCTTGGTATTTGTTGCTGAAGGCTTCTCCAAATCATTTTGCTTTTCAAAATTTGGATCATCCCTTTCTTGAGAGCCCTTTTTCTTTCCCACCACTTTCCAAGTATCATTGATCTTTGATGTGTTTGCCTTGTTTGCATCAAGTGCCTTTTGGATGCTCGTTTTCGGCCTTGAAGGGCAGTGATCCACAAGGTGCCCAACCATTTTGCAAAGAGTACAAATATTTGGTTTCCATGCATATTCAACACTAACCCTTGCTCTTGATCCATCTCTAAGCTTTGGGTAGATTTCATTTGGCAAACTTTCTTCAAGGTTGACTTCAATGCAAACTCTTGCAAATTCAAGATTCCTCCTTGATTCCGTAAGAGCATCAATTTGTATTGGCTTTCCAATGAATGATGCAAGGTAGCTGAACCCTCTTTTTGACCACAAGCTAAGAGGAATATCCTTCATTTTCACCCAAATTGGCACTTTGTTACAAGAGAAGTTAATGAATTCAAGTTGTGGCTGCCATTTTCTCAAAAGCAATGGTCGATTACTAACATGCCAAAGTTGTTGAAGCACTCTTTGACAATATTCTTCTTTCTCAAATTTGAACATAAAAAGACCTTTTCCTTTTGGATATAGCTCCACTCTTCCAAATTTCCACCAAGCATTAAAGATCATGTTTTTAATAAGATAAAGTGGTGGTGGAGCACTAAGAAATTGTCCAATAAGGCAATGAGACCAAAAGCTTTCTCCCTCATCATACAAATCTTGTGGTGGATCAATAACTTCTCTAATCCCTTCATTAGTTAAAACTTGAAATTCATCTTTTAAATAAAGATTTGTTTCAGGAATTCCCAAAATCTTGCTTCCAATCCAAAGTAGGGGTATTTGAAGAAGGTTCATACCTTAAGAGAGGTCTTTTGTTCCATGCATTTTGTTTGCTGCCTTCAAGCTTCTTTGGACCGTGTGGAGCTTCTTGAGAGGGTTTTGCTGAAGTGTAAAAAGGTTGTGAGGTGGAGTCCATGTCATCCTTTGACTTATTTTGCATTTGACCTTCTTTTTGGATTTTTTGAGTGGCCGGCAGAGGAGGGAAATCATCTTGCATTTGAAATGTGTCTTGGACATTCTTGGAGAGTGGTTGGTGTGTTGTCGGCTCTTGAGTGGAGTTTAGTGGCATCTTTTCAGCAAAAGTACAAGCACCCTCTTTGTCGATCGTGCAATATTCAAGTGGTAAAGGTGGATGCAATGTCTCTTGGTTACTGCTTTCTTTACCCGAAGGACAATAGCATTGCTCATTAGATATTTGCTCCTTAGCGTTTCCTTCTCCTTCACCCGATAGCATCTTAAGCTTTTAGTTTCTTCCATGGCTGCATTAGCATTTGCTTCATGAATAAGGCTTTGAACAAAGGCAGCTTTTGTGTTATTTTGCTCTTCCTCCAAGTCGCCAAAAGTCTTCCCGGAGTTAATGGCATCAAAGACTTCCTTAAACTCCAAAGAGGTTGAAGAAGCACCTTCACTCAAAGTGGGCGAAGGGGCTGGTTCAACCCCCCCATGTTCAGAATTCTTCTTTTTTGCATTCAGCTTTGGTGGAGTAGATTTTGAAACCTTTTGCGCATTGAGTCTTGCACTTGATCTTGGAGGGGAAGACTTTTTCTTCTTGTTGTTTGCCATAACAACGAGTGCAAGAGTGAAACCAAACTGATTTTGTGTGCTTAGTAATGGATTATTAAGGCACTTCTGAATTGCCGGGCTGAGGCAAAGTGATTCATTCAACACAACATTGGCAATGGAGCTAATACTTTCTTTTGGATTGATAATTGGCATAAGGAGGGCTCCCTCTTACAATTTTGGAGCAACACACTCCCAAATCCGCCCCTCCTTGCAAAGGTTAGTGATATTTTCACAAATGGTAGATGGAATTGGCCAATTCACCTTTCTCATGTTGAAAGCCCAAGCTTTGTAATAAATGACACTACCTTGGATAAGATTGGCTGGAATCTCTCACCCAATGAGGAGTTCACCTTCAAGCACACTTAGGAGCACATTAGAAGGAAGGGAGACAACTTTGAGGGCCATAACATTATTTGGCACAAAAAGCACACTCTAAGACATAGTTTCATCGTTTGGCTTGCTTTCCTCGATCGTCTGAATACAAAATTCAGATTGCTTCATTGGGGATTTAACATCAACCCTACACGCATCTTTTGCTTTATGGGTTGTGAAACGAGAGACCATCTCTTCTTTGAATGTTGCTTTACTAGGAGAATTTGGAGAAAAGGCCTTCGCATCTCTCTTGTCCCGGAGAATCTGATTTCTTGGAATGAAATCACTTCTTATATCACTCCTTTTGCACATGAAAAGCATTTGAAGGCTACCATCATAAAGCACCTATTTGGAGCAGCCATCTATCACATTTGGAAGGAAAGGAATCAGCGACTCTTTCAAAATGAAGCCAAGACCGAGGAGTACATTTTTAGTTCTATCTTTAATGAAGTTAGAGTTAAGCTTACTTGCTGCAGAAAATTTACTCCCTCCCCCTTGAACAAAACACTTTGTAAATTGTGGAGGCTTGATTCCTAGAGCCTCCTCCTTTCCCCCACTCTTTTGTTTGTACTTGTACATTCTCTTTGATTTGTGAAATACAATTACTTTCTTGCTCCGCAAAAAAAAAAAAAAAAGATCTCCTTGAGTGCGTGAATCTTTTGAGGAATGCAAAAGAAGTGCTCTTTATCAAACTTCCTTAAAGCAAACTTGAGGCGTTTTTGCTTTTGATACAAGATGAACATTGGAGTGCCAAAGACCCGTGCACTCCAATGATCTTCCACAATATGCAAGAATTGATCATGTGAAACCCAAGCATTATAGAATTTGAATGGCTTTGGAGAGGACGGATTGGGCTTACAAGTGTGAAGGATGAGCGGGCAATGATCAGAGATCAATGTTACTTACTTACTCAAAATCTTTTCGAGAATGTATGCCACCAAAGACACTCTTTGGAGCAAGTGGATCCATTCAAATTATATCAAGAATAGCTCCATTTGGGCAATGCAAATTCCTCATGATGCAAGCTGGATCCTTAAGTCTCTTTTGCAAATCCGTGGGGTTGCAAGGAATTTCATCCAACATAAACTTGGCAATGGCTCAAATACATTTTTTTGGCTGGACAATTGGCATCAAGAAGGTCCTCTTCTCAACCATTGGAGCTCTACCTTTCCTTCACCTCCTTTGCTTGCCAAGGTTTGTGACATCTATATTAATGGTCAATGGACTTGGCCTTTAAATCTTCTCCATGTCCAGATTCCACTTATCATTCTTGATGAAAATGTCCAAGATTCTTTTCTTTGGCTGCCTTCAAATAATGGTGAATTTTCAGTTTAGCTTACTTAGGATCATATTCGCAAGAAGGGTCATACAATTAACTGGCACCATTTGGTTTGGCACAAAGGACATAACCCTAGACATGGTTTCATTTGCTGACTTGTTTTTCATGATCGGCTTTCAACTCTTCAAAAATTATTAAGTTGGGGACTGATTTTTAACCCACTTTGTATCTTTTGTCGCATGGGTTGTGAAACAAGAGATCACCTTTTTTTTTAATGTAGCTTCACTCGCAGAATTTGGAGGCATGGTCTTGCAATCTCTCTTGTTTCAGAGAAGTTGATTTGTTGGGATGAAATTTGTGCCTATCTCACACCTTTTGCACTTGAAAATAACTTGAAAGCTACAATCCTTAAGCATCTTCTTGGAGCATCCGTTTATCACATTTGGATCGAGAGAAATCAGCGTATTTTCAAGCAAGAAGCAAAAACTGAGGAACAAATCTCAATTACTATCTTCAATGAAGTTAGAACTCGTATTATTTTTGGTAGGAAATTTCCTTCAAATGCGCTGAATATTTTTTTTTTTTGCGGATTAAGTAAGTTTATTAAATCGCAAAAGTGAGTACAATGACAATACAATACTAAAACCAATCCCCTCAAGGTTGATTCAAACAATACAACCAAAAGATTTGGCTTAAGGGGAGGAGTGACCAAAGATACAATCAGCAATGAAAAATCAACAAAACTCGAAACAAAGTGATCAAGTGTAATAAAGGGTGTGTGAGGAACCAGCCCTCTTGCCATCACAATTCCCTTCTTCCACTTCATGAATTTGCTCAACAATTTCATCATCTTGGATTTTAATATTTGCTTGAGCACCTTCTTTGTTAACTTGGTCTGAACCATCTTCTTCTTTGCCATTTGCATTAGGTTTACTTCCGTTGTCTTCAAGGATTGAAAATCGATTTCTATCCATAGGACTCATTGGAGCTGAAGCTACGAATTCTTTGCTAGATTTAGGTTCAGGAACCACACTTGCAAATGGTGTAGGGTCAACATTAACTTTTCTCCAAACCTTCTTTGTTTTTGCATTCTTCTAAACATTTTCATTCTTTTCATTCTTTTCCACTCTTGGCACTTGACAGGAATTAGGACAAGAAGAAAGAGAATGACCAACAATCTTGCAATTAGAGCATACAGGGGGTTTCCATGCATATTCCACATCAATTTTCGCCCAATCACCATTTCTAAGTTTCACAAAAGTGTGATCCGGGAGGTTTATGGAAAGATCCATTTCAATGCAAATTCGTGCAAAACCCACAAATGTACGTGCTTCCGTTAATTTATCCATTTGTAATGGAACCCTAAGAGTACTCCCGATGTAGCTTAAACCTCTTCTAGTAATAAGGGAACAAGGGACATTTCGAAGCTTAACCCAAAGAGGAACTTTTTTCCAACTAAAATTAAGGAGTTGAGCACTTGCATCCCATTTCCTAAGCAATAAGGGTCTATGATTAACATGCCAAATGCGCTGAATATTGCCTTATGTAAATTGTGGAAATTAGATGAGATTCTTGTTTAGGTTTTCCACTCTTGTTTCTGATTCTTGCACTTGATCGTTTCTTTTAATGAAATCTTACTTACTCAGCAAAAAAAAAAAAAGGAAAAGCATTGGAGTGCACGGGTTTTTGGCACTCCAATTTTCTTTTTATTCCAAAAGCAAAAGTATCTCAAGAGGGCATTGAAGGAGTTTGATAAGACTTATTACTCTTGCATCCCACATCAAATTGGTCACCACAAGGATAACCTCAGGTTGGTGCAAGTTGACATTCTCAATGGGTTTGTTAATGAGTAGAACATTAACAAGGAAAAGGAGATCATGTTGAAGATTGAAGAACCTGAGAGCATTCATAAACACATGCCCCACCAAAAATCTAGACTCCAATGGATTAAGCATGATGACACAAATTCAAGCTTCTTTCACAATGTTATAAAAGGAAGGAGAAGCAAGAGCACTATTAATGCTATTATGAACGATGATGGCACTCTCCTTACCTCTTATAAGGATATCAAGGCTGAATTCATTTCCTACTTCAAGCATCTCCTTGGTACTCCAAAGTCTACACATGCCAATGTGAACACCATTAAAGGTATTCTTGGGAAAACTATTGGGGAGGATCTCTCGGCCAACCTCGCTGCTCCTATCACCTTGGACGAGATCAAGAACAATCTCTTCTCCATTAATCCCAACAAAAGTCCGGGCCCAGATGGATTTACCTCACATTTCTATATGAATGCTTGGAATATTGTGGGTGGTGATGTTCTCAATGCTATTAGCTCCTTTTTCACACCTCCAAGAAACTCCTTAAAGAGTTAAATGCAACATACATTGCTCTTGTACCTAAAGTCCACAACCCCACAAAGGTTAAAGACTTTAGGCCCATTTCTTGTTGCAATACCATTTACAAATGTATTTCCAAGATCCTTGCAAATAGAATTAAAGCTTGCCTACCTTCTATTATTTCCTGGAATCAGTCTGCTTTTATTGAAGGAAGGCTCATCAATGAGAACATTCTTGTTGCTCATGACATATTTAGAGGCTATTCTAGTGCCCAAATCTCTCCAAGATGTGCTTTGAAAGTTGACATCATGAAAGCTTTTGACTCTCTTAGTTGGGATTTCATTGAAACTACTCTTTTTTTTTTTTGCGAATTAAGTAAGTTAGATTAAACGCAAATTTGGTACAAACCATGCCTAAAAACCCCCAAGCCACTAGAATTAGCACCCTAAACAAGGCTTTAGGGGCAAGGGATCAATGTACAAGGAGGAAACCAGAATTACAAAAGAAAGTAAACTACTTCCATGAATGGAAAAATGAAAGAAACAAAATCAAAAGTCCACTAATCAACAAAGTGATCAATTGCAATCAAAAATGAGTGTGGAACCATCAATACCCAAGGGAGAAGAATTCTTTCGGCTTTTAAATAAACCAGCAGCCTTCTTCCCTTCAATCTCCCCTTCTTCCACTTTATGAATTTGCTCAACAATCTCATCATCTTGGATCTCAATATTTGCTTGAGTGTCTTCTTTATTATCTTGGATCAAATCATTCACTTCTTTGTCATTTGCATTAGGTTTACTTCCATCTTCTTCAAGGATTGAAAATCGGTTTCTAACCATAGTGCTCTTTAAAGTTGAAGCCATGGTGTCTTTGCATGCTTTAGGTTCAAGAATCACATTTGCAAATGGTGTAGTATCAACATTAACTTTTCTCCAAACCCTCTTTGGTTTTGTATTCTTCCAAACATATTCATTCTTTTCCACTCTTGGCATTTGACTTTGAGCATTTGCAATAGGTGCATTTGGACAAGAAGAAAGAGAGTGACCAACTATCTTGCAATTTGAGCATACGAGGGGTTTCCATGCATATTCCACATCAATTTTTGCGCAATCACCATTTCTAAGTTTCACAAAAGTGTGATCCGGGAGGTTAATTGAAAGATCCATTTCAATGCAAATTCGTGCAAAACCCACGAATGTACGTGCTTCCGTTAGTTTATCCATTTGTAATGGAACTCCAAGAGTACTCCCAATGTAGCTTAAACCTCTTCTAGTAATAAGGGAACAAGGGACATTCCTTAGCTTAACCCAAAGAGGTACTTTTTTCCAACTAAAATTTAGGAGTTGAGCATTAGCATCCCATTTCCTAAGCAATAAGGGTCTATGATTAACATGCCAAAGCTGCTCCACGACAAGTTCACAAGCTTCATTGCAATCAAATTTAAACACAAAAAGCCCATTCTCCGCTGATTTAATGTCAACTTTTCCAAAAGATTTCCAGTGTGTATCAACCATTTTGCGAATGAGGAAAAAGGGGGGAGGATTTCCAACAAATTGGCCAATTAAACAATTTTTCCAGTGTTCATCTCCTTCCTCAAAAACATCATTAGGGGGTGTGGCACCAATGAAACCATCATCTTCAAAAGGGGCAAAAAAGTCAAGTTTACGAGAATCTTGAAGATTACCTAAGTATGAGAGCTTCCAATCTTTGTCCAATTTCCAAGCATTCTGAAATTCTTGTGGCTGAATTGTTGGATTCAAAACATCAGGAGAAAAGTTTCCACCCGAGTTGAGGAGAGGATTTCCATTACGGTTTGCATTCTGTGAAGAGCATGGCTAAATTGAATGGAGAGATGATGTGGCATCTTTAATTGATGTGGCAGCCACGTTGGAATGAAGATGTGAGTCACGTGAGTTGACCAACTTGCTTCCCGGCAGAGCTTCCAAGGGAGGGAAATCTTCTAAGTTAGAAGTTGAATTAAAATTCAAATAATGTGAGGAGCCTTCCACGTTTGGAAAAGAGAGGTGTGCTGTCAATTTTTGGTTGGAAGGGGCTGAGCAAATGACATGCTTTTGGTTTTCTAAGCACCTTTATTGGATGGATTATGGCATGTATTACCACTCCTAGTTTCTCCATCTCTGTTAATGGAAGTCTTGAAGGGTTTTTCAAAGGGGCAAATGGAATTAGGCAAGGTGATCCTCTCTCCCCCTATATCTTTGTTATTTGTATGGAAGTTCTTTCATCCATGCTTAACAAGCTTGAGAATAACCCAAGTTTTGGGTACCATCCCAAATGTGCAAAACTGAAGCTAAATCACATTTGCTTTGCGGATGACCTTTTCATCTTTTGTAAGGGAAACTTGGAGTCCATAAATTGCATTTTGGAAATTTTGAAGGAGTACCACTGGTTCTCGGGACCCAAGGTAAACAGCAACAAAAGTGATGCATTCTTTGGGGGGTGTTTCACAAAATGTTAAGCAACTCACCCTTGGAAAACTTGACTTTCAAGAAGGTCAATTGCCTATAAGGTACTTAGGTGTGCCTTTGGTCACCTGCAAACTTCGACAAGAAGATTGTGGACCTCTCAAGGAAAAAATTAATGGGAGAATTGAGCAATGGACAACTAAATGGCTTTCTTATGCGGGAAGACTTCTCCTCATCAAATCCACTCTTCAACAAATCTGTGCATATTGGGCTAGAAACTTACTTATACCTAAATGCATCATCAAGGGAATTGAATCAAAGTTTAGTGCCTTCCTTTGGAGAGACACGGGTGCTAGGATTGCTTGGAACAACATTTGTATGCCACAGGATGAGGGTGGCTTGGGAGTTAGATCTATTGGAGAAATGAACCACACTTACTTCATCAAGGTTTTTTGGAGAATGTATGGTCACCGGGACACACTTTGTGTGAAAATGAAGAATGTTCCCCTTTGTCTTTGGTCAAAAAGAGGCTTTAGCTATTTAGGCTCCTATATTGGGAAACCAATCCAAATTGATGCTCTTACAGAATCAAGGAGGAATCTTGAATATGCGAGAATTTGCATTGAGGTTAAGTTGGAGGAAAAATTGCCAGATGAAATTTTCCCAAAGTTAAGGGATGGAACAAGAACTCGGGTTTGCGTGGAATATGCGTGGAAACCGAGTGTTTGCACTCATTGTAAGATGGTAGGTCACTTGGTTGATCAATGTCCCTCAAGACCAAACTTGCTGCCACAAAAAACTCAAGACACAAAGATGCCTCAGGACTCAAAAACATTGGATACATGGAAAGTGGTTGGGAAAAAAAAGGGGTCCAAGGAAGGAAGTGATCCATGCTTTGAGAAGCAAGAAAAGATTTCATCTACTTCTAAAGCAAGACAAGATGATGAAGGAGAGCTTGTTAAGCCATCTCCACCAAGGATGGTACAAAAAGAGCAACCAAAAGAATCAAATTCTTTCAAAGCAGTTGATAAGTTTACAAATGGAGAGGATGAGGAAATTGAGCATACAACAAACTATGGCAGCCACTTGGATGAGCAAAATTCTGAAGGAAATGATGCTTTGGACCCGAGGTCCAACCCCCCTCTTGAGAAATGATTTGTTCTTGGAATGTTAGGGGTCTAAACCCCCCCTTGCAAACAAAAAGAAGTGAAGGCTTGAATCAACAAGCACAAATTGGATTGTTTTTGTTTTTTGGAAACCAAGGTAAACGAGAACAATGCCATTGCCAACTATTTCAGCACCTCGGGTTTTGCTAATCACACGGATGAGAATATAAGAGGAAGACTTTGGCTCTTTTGGAGAAATCATCTCAAAATCAACGTCCTTGATAGCATGGAACAAGGTATTCTTTGTCATCTCTCCGTTGCTGCAAATTGCACTTTTTTTCATTGGATTTATCTATGGAAAGAACACTCCCTCACGTAGGAGATTGCTTTGGAAAAAAATTAAAATTTGGAGTGATTGGTGTCTGGATGGTCCACTTTGCATTATGGGTAATTTCAATGAAATCCTTCATGATGGGGATAGATCCACTTCCTGGAGTATTCCATCTAGTGCATTTGATTTCAAACAATGTGTTGCTCAAGCCAAATTACATGAAATAAGAGCTTTTGGTCCGCACTTCGCATGGTCCAACCGAAGCTCACATGGAAACTACATTGCAAGCAAAATCGAGCGGGCACTCGTTAATTCACAACGGATGGAGCACATGGAGAACTCTTTCCTCTTGGTTGACAATCCCGGTATTTCAGATCATTGCCCTCTCATTTTGCATACCAACTTGATCATGCATTCCTCCCCAAAGCCATTCAAATTCTACAATGCATGGACATCTCATGAATTCTTTTTACCTTTTCTACAATGCTTGGTCAAAACATGGGGATTTCTTGAAGCTTGTCGAGAAACATTGGAGTATGAGGGTCTTTGGCACTTCTATGTTTTCTCTCTTTCAAAAACAAAAATCTCTCAAGCAAGCACTAAAGTCTTTCAACAAGAAATACTTTACTACCATTCCGAGTTCCCTCTTGAAGCTCCAACATGACCTCCATGAAGTTCAGATTGAGAGACTCTCAATGGTAATATTAGGGCTGATTTGATTGAAAAGGAAAAGAATTTGCTGAAGAGTATTGAAGAACTTGATAACATTTATAAATCTATGCTTTCTCAAAAAGCACGGGTTAATTGGATCAAAGAAGGGGATGCAAATTCCAAGTTCTTTCACAACATAATCAAAGGTAGAAGGCACAAAAGCTTCATTTACATGGTCAAGAATGATGAAAATCAGATTCTCAACCCCAAGGGGTTGGTCTAGTGGTGCGGACCTGGGAATAAGCTTTGCGAGGTCCCGGGTTCGATTCTCGCTGCTAGCATTCCTTGGGACCACCCACCTGGCTTTGCCAGTCTTACCCGGTGCATGGGTCTTGTGGGGTGGTTCATGTACCCGAAGGTTTTCCAACTAGTGGTCGGGCTCCGCCGGTTTTCCGGTGGTCGGGCTCCGCTTAGTTGGCTTCCTCCGTTATAAAAAAAAAAAAAAAAATCAGATTCTCACAAATGAGCAAGAAGTCAAGGCTGAATTTGTTGAGCATTTTAAGAAGCTCCTAGGCACTCCTTCAAGCTCTCTTACTACTACTGAATTGATCAAAAATATTGTTGGTAAGACAATTAAAGTTGAAGAAGCAAACTCACTTTTGGCTCCTATCACACGTGATGAGATCAAGAGTTCCCTTTTTTCACTCAATCCAAACAAAAGTCCAGGTCCGGATGGCTATACTTCTCAATTCTACATGGCCACTTAGGAAATTATTGGTGAGGATGTTTTGAAGGCTATCACCTCCTGCTTTCAATCATGCAATCTTCTTAAGGAGGTAAATACAACTATCATTACTCTTGTGCCTAAAATGCAAAATCCATTCATGGTAAAAGACTATAGGCCGATTTCTTGCTGCAATACTATATACAAATGTATCTCTAAGATTCTTGCAAATAGAATCAAAAATTGCTTGCCTCACATCATCTCTTGGAACCAATCAGCTTTTCTCAATCCAAACAAAAGTCCGGGCCGGATGGCTTTACTTCTCATTTCTACATGGCCTATTGGGAAATTATTGGTGAGGATGTTTTGAAGGCGATTACCTCCTTCTTTCAATCATGCAATCTTCTTAAGGAGGTAAATACAACTATCATTACTCCTGTGCCTAAAATGCAAAATCCATACATGGTTAAAGACTATAGGCCGATTTCTTGCTGCAATACTATATACAAATGTATCTCCAAGATTCTTGCAAATAGAATAAAAAATTGCTTGCCTCACATCATCTCTTGGAACCAATCAGCATTTCTCAAGAACAGACTCATAAAGGAAAACATCCTCATTGCTCATGAACTTATGAGAGGATATGCAAGAAATCACATCTCCTCTAGATGTGCTCTCAAAGTGGACATCATGAAAGCTTTTGATTCTCTCAATTGGAAATCCATTGAAGTCTCCCTTGTTGCTTTCGGCTTCCCCACAAAGTTTGTGAATTGGATTATGGCTTGCATCACCGCCACTAGTTTCTCTGTTGCTATTAATGGTGGACTGGAGGGCTTTTTTCAAGGAGCCAATGGAATTCGACAAGGTGATCCTTTATCACCCTATATCTTTGTCATTTGTATGGAGGTCCTCACGTGCATGCTAAACAAGCTTGAAAGCAGCCCGTATTTTGACTACCACCCAAAGTGCTCATCTTTGAAGCTAAATCACCTTTGCTTTGCGGATGATCTTTTCATTTTTTGCAAAGGAAATCTTCAATCCATTACAAGCATCAAGGAAGTTTTGGACCTCTTCTCCACTTATTCAGGGCTCAACATCAATCAAGCCAAAAGTAATATTTTCTTTGGGGGAGTTCCGGATGACATAAAGCAAACAATCCTTCAACAATTGGAATTCAAAGCGGGTATTCTTCCCATCCGCTACCTTGGTATTCCTCTTGTCTCAAGAAAACTAAGGAAAGCTGATTGCATGCCTCTCCTTGAAAAGATCAATGCAAAGCTTGAAAATTGGGCAAACAAATGGCTCTCCTTTGCTGGAAGACTTGTTCTCATCAAATCCATTCTTATGCAAATTTGTTCCTTTCGGGCAAGTGCTTTCCTCCTCACAAAAGGAACAACGGCAGCAATTGAATCAAAATTCAGATCCTTCCCTTGGAGAGGTACCGGGCCAAAAATTGCTCGGAAAGATGTTTGCTTACCATACCTTGAAGGGGGTCTTGGAATTCGAAGATTGAGTGAGATCAATATCACTTACTTACTCAAAATCTTTTGGAGAATGTATGCCACCAAAGACACTCTTTGGAGCAAGTGGATCCATGCAAATTATATCAAGAATAGCTCCATTTGGGCCGTACAAATTCCTCATGATGCAAGCTGGATCATAAAGTCTCTTTTGCAAATCCGTGGGGTTGCAAGGAATTCCATCCAACATAAACTTGGCAATGGCACAAATACGTTTTTTTTGGCTGGACAATTGGCATCAAGAAGGTCCTCTTCTCGACCATTGGAGCTCAACCTTCCCTTCACCTCCTTTGCTTGCCAAGGTTTGCGACATCTATATTAATGGTCAATGGACTTGGCCTTTAAATCTTCTCCGTGTCCAGATTCCACTTGTCAATCTTGATGAAAATGTCCATGATTCTTCTCTTTGGCTGCCTTCAAAGAACGGCAATTTTTCATTTAAGCTTACTTGGGATCATATTCGTAAGAAGGGTCATACTGTTAACTGGCACAATTCGGTTTGGCACAAAGGTCATAACCCTAGACATGGTTTCATTTGCTGGCTTGTTTTTCATGATCGGCTTTCAGCTCTTCAAAAATTATTAAGTTGGGGGACTGATTGCAAACCCACTTTGTATCTTTTGTCGCATGGGTTGTGAAACAAGAGATCACCTTTTTTTCGAATGTAGCTTCACACGCAGAATTTGGAGACATGGTCTTGCAATCCCCCTTGTTCCAGAGAAGTTGATTTGTTGGGATGAAATTTGTGCCTATCTCACACCTTTTGCTCTTGAAAATAACTTGAAAGCTACTATCCTTAAGCATCTTCTTGGAGCATCCGTTTACCACATTTGGGTTGAAAGAAACCAGCGTATTTTCAAGCAAGAAGCAAAAACGGAGGATCAAATCACAAGTACTATCTTCAATGAAGTTAGAACTCGTATTATCTTTGGTAGGAAATTTCCTTCAAATTCGCTGAATATTGCCTTGTGTAAATTGTGGAAATTAGATGAGATACTCGGTTAGGTTTCTCAATTCCTTTTTTTGATTTTTGTACTTGAACGTTTCTTTTATGAAATCTTACTTACTCAGCCAAAAAAAAAAAAACATTGGAGTGTGAGGGTTTTTGGCACTCCTATGTTTTCTCTCTTTCAAAAACAAAAATCTCTCCAGCAAGCACTAAAGTCTTTCGACAAGAAATACTTTACTACCATTCCGAGTTCTCTCTTGAAGCTCCAAAATATCCTCCATGAAGTTCAGATTGAGACTCTCAATGGAAATATTAGGGCTGATTTGATCGAAAAGGAAAAGAATTTGCTGAAGAGTATTGATGAATTGGATAACATTTATAAATCTATGCTTTCTCAAAAAGCACGGGTAAATTGGATCAAAGAAGGGGATGCAAATTCTAAGTTCTTTCACAACACAATCAAAGGTGGAAGGCATAAAAGCTCCATTTGCATGGTCAAGAATGATGAAAATCAGATTCTCACAAATGAGCAAGAAGTCAAGGCTGAATTTGTTGAGTATTTTAAGAAGCTCCTTGGCACTCCTTCAAGCTCTCTTGCTACTACTGAATTGATCAAAAATATTGTCGGTAAGACAATTAAAGCTGAAGAAGCGAACTCTCTTCTGGCTCCTATCACTCATGATGAGATTAAGAGTACACTTTTTTCACTCAATCCAAACAAAAGTCCAGGTCCGGATGGCTTTACTTCTCATTTCTACATGGCCTCTTGGGAAATTATTGGTGAGGATGTTTTGAAGGCGATTACCTCCTTCTTTCAATCATGCAATCTTCTTAAGGAGGTAAATACAACTATCATTACTCCTGTGCCTAAAATGCAAAATCCATACATGGTTAAAGACTATAGGCGATTTCTTGCTGCAATACTATATACAAATGTATCTCCAAGATTCTTGCAAATAGAATAAAAAATTGCTTGCCTCACATCATCTCTTGGAACCAATCAGCATTTCTCAAGAACAGACTCATAAAGGAAAACATCCTCATTGCTCATGAACTTATGAGAGGCTATGCAAGAAATCACATCTCCTCTAGATGTGCTCTCAAAGTGGACATCATGAAAGCTTTTGATTCTCTCAATTGGAAATCCATTGAAGTCTCCTTGTTGCTTTCGGCTTCCCCACAAAGTTTGTGAATTGGATTATGGCTTGCATCACCGCCACTAGTTTCTCTGTTTCTATTAATGGTGGTCTGGAGGGCTTTTTTCAAGGAGCCAATGGAATTCGACAAGGTGATCCTTTATCACCCTATATCTTTGTCATTTGTATGGAGGTCCTCACGTGCATGCTAAACAAGCTTGAAAGCAGCCCGTATTTTGACTACCACCCAAAGTGCTCATCTTTGAAGCTAAATCACCTTTGCTTTGCGGATGATCTTTTCATTTTTTGAAAAGAAATCTTCAATCCATTACAAGCATCAAGGAAGTTTTGGACCTCTTCTCCACTTATTCAGGGCTCAACATCAATCAAGCCAAAAGTAATATTTTCTTTGGGGGAGTTCCGGATGACATAAAGCAAACAATCCTTCAACAATTGGAATTCAAAGCGGGTATTCTTCCCATCCGCTACCTTGGTATTCCTCTTGTCTCAAGAAAACTAAGGAAAGCTGATTGCATGCCTCTCCTTGAAAAGATCAATGCAAAGCTTGAAAATTGGGCAAACAAATGGCTCTCCTTTGCTGGAAGACTTGTTCTCATCAAATCCATTCTTATGCAAATTTGTTCCTTTCGGGCAAGTGCTTTCCTCCTCACAAAAGGAACAACGGCAGCAATTGAATCAAAATTCAGATCCTTCCCTTGGAAGTACCGGGCCAAAAATTGCTCGGAAAGATGTTTGCTTACCATACCTTGAAGGGGGTCTTGGAATTCGAAGATTGAGTGAGATCAATATCACTTACTTACTCAAAATCTTTTGGAGAATGTATGCCACCAAAGACACTCTTTGGAGCAAGTGGATCCATGCAAATTATATCAAGAATAGCTCCATTTGGGCCGTACAAATTCCTCATGATGCAAGCTGGATCATAAAGTCTCTTTTGCAAATCCGTGGGGTTGCAAGGAATTCCATCAACATAAACTTGGCAATGGCACAAATCGTTTTGTGGCTGGACAATTGGCATCAAGAAGGTCCTCTTCTCGACCATTGGAGCTCAACCTTCCCTTCACCTCCTTTGCTTGCCAAGGTTTGCGACATCTATATTAATGGTCAATGGACTTGGCCTTTAAATCTTCTCCGTGTCCAGATTCCACTTGTCAATCTTGATGAAAATGTCCATGATTCTTCTCTTTGGCTGCCTTCAAAGAACGGCAATTTTCATTTAAGCTTACTTGGGATCATATTCGTAAGAAGGGTCATACTGATTAACTGGCACAATTCGGTTTGGCACAAAGGTCATAACCCTAGACATGGTTTCATTTGCTGGCTTGTTTTTCATGATCGGCTTTCAGCTCTTCAAAAATTATTAAGTTGGGGGACTGATTGCAAACCCACTTTGTATCTTTTGTCGCATGGGTTGTGAAACAAGAGATCACCTTTTTTGAATGTAGCTTCACACGCAGAATTTGGAGACATGGTCTTGCAATCCCCCTTGTTCGAGAAGTTGATTTGTTGGGATGAAATTTGTGCCTATCTCACACCTTTTGCTCTTGAAAATAACTTGAAAGCTACTATCCTTAAGCATCTTCTTGGAGCATCCGTTTACCACATTTGGGTTGAAAGAAACCAGCGTATTTTCAAGCAAGAAGCAAAAACGGAGGATCAAATCACAAGTACTATCTTCAATGAAGTTAGAACTCGTATTATCTTTGGTAGGAAATTTCCTTCAAATCGCTGAATATTGCCTTGTGTAAATTGTGGAAATTAGATGAGATACTCGGTTAGGTTTCTCCATTCCTTTTTCTGATTCTTGTACTTGAGCGTTTCTTTTATGAAATCTTACTTACTCAGCCAAAAAAAAAAAAACATTGGAGTGTGAGGGTTTTGGCACTCCTATGTTTTCTCTCTTTCAAAAACAAAAATCTCTCCAGCAAGCACTAAAGTCTTTCGACAAGAAATACTTTACTACCATTCGAGTTCTCTCTTGAAGCTCCAAAATATCCTCCATGAAGTTCAGATTGAGACTCTCAATGGAAATATTAGGGCTGATTTGATCGAAAAGGAAAAGAATTTGCTGAAGAGTATTGATGAATTGGATAACATTTATAAATCTATGCTTTCTCAAAAAGCACGGGTAAATTGGATCAAAGAAGGGGATGCAAATTCTAAGTTCTTTCACAACACAATCAAAGGTGGAAGGCATAAAAGCTCCATTTGCATGGTCAAGAATGATGAAAATCAGATTCTCACAAATGAGCAAGAAGTCAAGGCTGAATTTGTTGAGTATTTTAAGAAGCTCCTTGGCACTCCTTCAAGCTCTCTTGCTACTACTGAATTGATCAAAAATATTGTCGGTAAGACAATTAAAGCTGAAGAAGCGAACTCTCTTATGGCTCCTATCACTCATGATGAGATTAAGAGTACACTTTTTTCACTCAATCCAAACAAAAATCCAGGTCCTGATGGCTTTACTTCTCATTTCTAAATGGCCTCTTGGGAAATTATTGGTGAGGATGTTTTGAAGCGATTACCTCCTTCTTTCAATCATGCAATCTTCTTAAGGAGGTAAATACAACTATCATTACTCCTGTGCCTAAAATGCAAAATCCATACATGGTTAAAGACTATAGGCGATCTCTTGCTGCAATACTATATACAAATGTATCTCCAAGATTCTTGCAAATAGAATAAAAAATTGCTTGCCTCACATCATCTCTTGGAACCAATCAGCATTTCTCAAGAACAGACTCATAAAGGAAAACATCCTCATTGCTCATGAACTTATGAGAGGCTATGCAAGAAATCACATCTCCTCTAGATGTGCTCTCAAAGTGGACATCATGAAAGCTTTTGATTCTCTCAATTGGAAATCCATTGAAGTCTCACTTGTTGCTTTGGCTTCCCCACAAAGTTTGTGAATTGGATTATGGCTTGCATCACGCCACTAGTTTCTCTGTTGCTATTAATGGTGGGTGGAGGGCTTTTTTCAAGGAGCCAATGGAATTCGACAAGGTGATCCTTTATCACCCTATATCTTTGTCATTTGTATGGAGGTCCTCACGTGCATGCTAAACAAGCTTGAAAGCAGCCCGTATTTTGACTACCACCCAAAGTGCTCATCTTTGAAGCTAAATCACCTTTGCTTTGCGGATGATCTTTTCATTTTTTGCAAAGGAACTCTTCAATCCATTACAAGCATCAAGGAAGTTTTGGACCTCTTCTCCACTTATTCAGGGCTCAACATCAATCAAGCCAAAAGTAATATTTTCTTTGGGGGAGTTCCGGATGACATAAAGCAAACAATCCTTCAACAATTGGAATTCAAAGCGGGTATTCTTCCCATCCGCTACCTTGGTATTCCTCTTGTCTCAAGAAAACTAAGGAAAGCTGATTGCATGCCTCTCCTTGAAAAGATCAATGCAAAGCTTGAAAATTGGGCAAACAAATGGCTCTCCTTTGCTGGAAGACTTGTTCTCATCAAATCCATTCTTATGCAAATTTGTTCCTTTCGGGCAAGTGCTTTCCTCCTCACAAAAGGAACAACGGCAGCAATTGAATCAAAATTCAGATCCTTCCCTTGGAAGTACCGGGCCAAAAATTGCTCGGAAAGATGTTTGCTTACCATACCTTGAAGGGGTCTTGGAATTCGAAGATTGAGTGAGATCAATATCACTTACTTACTCAAAATCTTTTGGAGAATGTATGCCACCAAAGACACTCTTTGGAGCAAGTGGATCCATGCAAATTATATCAAGAATAGCTCCATTTGGGCCGTACAAATTCCTCATGATGCAAGCTGGATCATAAAGTCTCTTTTGCAAATCCGTGGGGTTGCAAGGAATTCCATCAACATAAACTTGGCAATGGCACAAATCGTTTTTGGCTGGACAATTGGCATCAAGAAGGTCCTCTTCTCGACCATTGGAGCTCAACCTTCCCTTCACCTCCTTTGCTTGCCAAGGTTTGCGACATCTATATTAATGGTCAATGGACTTGGCCTTTAAATCTTCTCGTGTCAGATTCCACTTGTCAATCTTGATGAAAATGTCCATGATTCTTCTCTTTGGCTGCCTTCAAAGAACGGCAATTTTCATTTAAGCTTACTTGGGATCATATTCGTAGAAGGGTCATACAGTTAACTGGCACAATTCGGTTTGGCACAAAGGTCATAACCCTAGACATGGTTTCATTTGCTGGCTTGTTTTTCATGATCGGCTTTCAGCTCTTCAAAAATTATTAAGTTGGGGGACTGATTGCAAACCCACTTTGTATCTTTTGTCGCATGGGTTGTGAAACAAGAGATCACCTTTTTTTCGAATGTAGCTTCACACGCAGAATTTGGAGACATGGTCTTGCAATCCCCCTTGTTCCAGAGAAGTTGATTTGTTGGGATGAAATTTGTGCCTATCTCACACCTTTTGCTCTTGAAAATAACTTGAAAGCTACTATCCTTAAGCATCTTCTTGGAGCATCCGTTTACCACATTTGGGTTGAAAGAAACCAGCGTATTTTCAAGCAAGAAGCAAAAACGGAGGATCAAATCACAAGTACTATCTTCAATGAAGTTAGAACTCGTATTATCTTTGGTAGGAAATTTCCTTCAAATGCGCTGAATATTGCCTTGTGTAAATTGTGGAAATTAGATGAGATACTCGGTTAGGTTTCTCCATTCCTTTTTCTGATTCTTGTACTTGAACGTTTCTTTTATGAAATCTTACTTACTCAGCCAAAAAAAAAAAAACATTGGAGTGTGAGGGTTTTGGCACTCCTATGTTTTCTCTCTTTCAAAAACAAAAATCTCTCCAGCAAGCACTAAAGTCTTTCGACAAGAAATACTTTACTACCATTCGAGTTCTCTCTTGAAGCTCCAAAATATCCTCCATGAAGTTCAGATTGAGACTCTCAATGGAAATATTAGGGCTGATTTGATCGAAAAGGAAAAGAATTTGCTGAAGAGTATTGATGAATTGGATAACATTTATAAATCTATGCTTTCTCAAAAAGCACGGGTAAATTGGATCAAAGAAGGGGATGCAAATTCTAAGTTCTTTCACAACACAATCAAAGGTGGAAGGCATAAAAGCTCCATTTGCATGGTCAAGAATGATGAAAATCAGATTCTCACAAATGAGCAAGAAGTCAAGGCTGAATTTGTTGAGTATTTTAAGAAGCTCCTTGGCACTCCTTCAAGCTCTCTTGCTACTACTGAATTGATCAAAAATATTGTCGGTAAGACAATTAAAGCTGAAAAGCGAACTCTCTTACGGCTCCTATCACTCATGATGAGATTAAGAGTATACTTTTTTTACTCAATCCAAACAAAAGTCCAGGTCTGGAGGGCTTTACTTCTCATTTCTACATTGCCTCTTGGGAAATTATTTGTGAGGATGTTTTGAAGGATATTAACTCCTTCTTTCAATCATGCAATCTTATTAATTAGGTAAATACAACTATAATTACTCCTGTGCCTAAAATGCAAAATCATTACTTGGTTAAAGACTATCGGCGTATTTGTGGGTGAAATACTATATACAAATGTATCTCCAAGATTCTTGCAAATAGAATAAAAAATTGCTTGCCTCACATCATCTCTTGGAACCAATCAGCATTTCTCAAGAACAGACTCATAAAGGAAAACATCCTCATTGCTCATGAACTTATGAGAGGCTATGCAAGAAATCACATCTCCTCTAGATGTGCTCTCAAAGTGGACATCATGAAAGCTTTTGATTCTCTCAATTGGAAATCCATTGAAGTCTCCTTGTTGCTTTGGCTTCCCCACAAAGTTTGTGAATTGGATTATGGCTTGCATCACGCCACTAGTTTCTCTGTTGCTATTAATGGTGGGTGGAGGGCTTTTTTCAAGGAGCCAATGGAATTCGACAAGGTGATCCTTTATCACCCTATATCTTTGTCATTTGTATGGAGGTCCTCACGTGCATGCTAAACAAGCTTGAAAGCAGCCCGTATTTTGACTACCACCCAAAGTGCTCATCTTTGAAGCTAAATCACCTTTGCTTTGCGGATGATCTTTTCATTTTTTGCAAAGAAACTCTTCAATCCATTACAAGCATCAAGGAAGTTTTGGACCTCTTCTCCACTTATTCAGGGCTCAACATCAATCAAGCCAAAAGTAATATTTTCTTTGGGGGAGTTCCGGATGACATAAAGCAAACAATCCTTCAACAATTGGAATTCAAAGCGGGTATTCTTCCCATCCGCTACCTTGGTATTCCTCTTGTCTCAAGAAAACTAAGGAAAGCTGATTGCATGCCTCTCCTTGAAAAGATCAATGCAAAGCTTGAAAATTGGGCAAACAAATGGCTCTCCTTTGCTGGAAGACTTGTTCTCATCAAATCCATTCTTATGCAAATTTGTTCCTTTCGGGCAAGTGCTTTCCTCCTCACAAAAGGAACAACGGCAGCAATTGAATCAAAATTCAGATCCTTCCCTTGGAAGTACCGGGCCAAAAATTGCTCGGAAAGATGTTTGCGTACCATACCTTGAAGGGGGTCTTGGAATTCGAAGATTGAGTGAGATCAATATCACTTACTTACTCAAAATCTTTTGGAGAATGTATGCCACCAAAGACACTCTTTGGAGCAAGTGGATCCATGCAAATTATATCAAGAATAGCTCCATTTGGGCCGTACAAATTCCTCATGATGCAAGCTGGATCATAAAGTCTCTTTTGCAAATCCGTGGGGTTGCAAGGAATTCCATCAACATAAACTTGGCAATGGCACAAATCGTTTTTGGCTGGACAATTTGCATCAAGAAGGTCCTCTTCTCGACCATTGGAGCTCAACCTTCCCTTCACCTCCTTTGCTTGCCAAGGTAAGCGACATCTATATTAATGGTCAATGGACTATGCCTGTAAATCTTCTCGTGTCAGATTCCACTTGTCAATCTTGATGAAAATGTCCATGATTCTTCTCTTTGGCTGCCTTCAAAGAACGGCAATTTTTCATTTAAGCTTACTTGGGATCATGTTCGTAAGAAGGGTCATACAGTTAACTGGCACAATTCGGTTTGGCACAAAGGTCATAACCCTAGACATGGTTTCATTTGCTGGCTTGTTTTTCATGATCGGCTTTCAGCTCTTCAAAAATTATTAAGTTGGGGGACTGATTGCAAACCCACTTTGTATCTTTTGTCGCATGGGTTGTGAAACAAGAGATCACCTTTTTTTCGAATGTAGCTTCACACGCAGAATTTGGAGACATGGTCTTGCAATCCCCCTTGTTCGAGAAGTTGATTTGTTGGGATGAAATTTGTGCCTATCTCACACCTTTTGCTCTTGAAAATAACTTGAAAGCTACTATCCTTAAGCATCTTCTTGGAGCATCCGTTTACCACATTTGGGTTGAAAGAAACCAGCGTATTTTCAAGCAAGAAGCAAAAACGGAGGATCAAATCACAAGTACTATCTTCAATGAAGTTAGAACTCGTATTATCTTTGGTAGGAAATTTCCTTCAAATGCGCTGAATATTGCCTTGTGTAAATTGTGGAAATTAGATGAGATACTCGGTTAGGTTTCTCCATTCCTTTTTCTGATTCTTGTACTTGAACGTTTCTTTTATGAAATCTTACTTACTCAGCCAAAAAAAAAAAAAAACATTGGAGTGTGAGGGTTTTTGGCACTCCTATGTTTTCTCTCTTTCAAAAACAAAAATCTCTCCAGCAAGCACTAAAGTCTTTCGACAAGAAATACTTTACTACCATTACGAGTTCTCTCTTGAAGCTCCAAAATATCCTCCATGAAGTTCAGATTGAGACTCTCAATGGAAATATTAGGGCTGATTTGATCGAAAAGGAAAAGAATTTGCTGAAGAGTATTGATGAATTGGATAACATTTATAAATCTATGCTTTCTCAAAAAGCACGGGTAAATTGGATCAAAGAAGGGGATGCAAATTCTAAGTTCTTTCACAACACAATCAAAGGTGGAAGGCATAAAAGCTCCATTTGCATGGTCAAGAATGATGAAAATCAGATTCTCACAAATGAGCAAGAAGTCAAGGCTGAATTTGTTGAGTATTTTAAGAAGCTCCTTGGCACTCCTTCAAGCTCTCTTGCTACTACTGAATTGATCAAAAATATTGTCGGTAAGACAATTAAAGCTGAAGAAGCGAACTCTCTTACGCTCCTATCACTCATGATGAGATTAAGAGTACACTTTTTCACTCAATCCAAACAAAAGTCCAGGTCGGATGGCTTTACTTCTCATTTCTACATGGCCTCTTGGGAAATTATTGGTGAGGATGTTTTGAAGCGATTACCTCCTTCTTTCAATCATGCAATCTTCTTAAGGAGGTAAATACAACTATCATTACTCCTGTGCCTAAAATGCAAAATCCATACATGGTTAAAGACTATAGGCGATTTCTTGCTGCAATACTATATACAAATGTATCTCCAAGATTCTTGCAAATAGAATAAAAAATTGCTTGCCTCACATCATCTCTTGGAACCAATCAGCATTTCTCAAGAACAGACTCATAAAGGAAAACATCCTCATTGCTCATGAACTTATGAGAGGCTATGCAAGAAATCACATCTCCTCTAGATGTGCTCTCAAAGTGGACATCATGAAAGCTTTTGATTCTCTCAATTGGAAATCCATTGAAGTCTCCTTGTTGCTTTGGCTTCCCCACAAAGTTTGTGAATTGGATTATGGCTTGCATCACCGCCACTAGTTTCTCTGTTGCTATTAATGGTGGTGGAGGGCTTTTTTCAAGGAGCCAATGGAATTCGACAAGGTGATCCTTTATCACCCTATATCTTTGTCATTTGTATGGAGGTCCTCACGTGCATGCTAAACAAGCTTGAAAGCAGCCCGTATTTTGACTACCACCCAAAGTGCTCATCTTTGAAGCTAAATCACCTTTGCTTTGCGGATGATCTTTTCATTATTTTAAAAAGAAATCTTCAATCCATTACAATCATCAAGGAAGTTTTGGACCTCTTCTCCACTTATTCAGGGCTCAACATCAATCAAGCCAAAAGTAATATTTTCTTTGGGGGAGTTCCGGATGACATAAAGCAAACAATCCTTCAACAATTGGAATTCAAAGCGGGTATTCTTCCCATCCGCTACCTTGGTATTCCTCTTGTCTCAAGAAAACTAAGGAAAGCTGATTGCATGCCTCTCCTTGAAAAGATCAATGCAAAGCTTGAAAATTGGGCAAACAAATGGCTCTCCTTTGCTGGAAGACTTGTTCTCATCAAATCCATTCTTATGCAAATTTGTTCCTTTCGGGCAAGTGCTTTCCTCCTCACAAAAGGAACAACGGCAGCAATTGAATCAAAATTCAGATCCTTCCCTTGGAGAGGTACCGGGCCAAAAATTGCTCGGAAAGATGTTTGCTTACCATACCTTGAAAGGGGTCTTGGAATTCGAAGATTGAGTGAGATCAATATCACTTACTTACTCAAAATCTTTTGGAGAATGTATGCCACCAAAGACACTCTTTGGAGCAAGTGGATCCATGCAAATTATATCAAGAATAGCTCCATTTGGGCCGTACAAATTCCTCATGATGCAAGCTGGATCATAAAGTCTCTTTTGCAAATCCGTGGGGTTGCAAGGAATTCCATCAACATAAACTTGGCAATGGCACAAATCGTTTTTGGCTGGACAATTGTCATCAAGAAGGTCCTCTTCTCGACCATTGGAGCTCAACCAACCCTACACCTCCTTTGCTTGCCGAGGTATGCGACAACTATAATAATGGTCAATGAAATTGGCCTTTAAATCTTCTACGTGTCCAGATTCCACTTGTCAATCTTGATGAAAATGTCCATGATTCTTCTCTTTGGCTGCCTTCAAAGAACGGCAATTTTTCATTTAAGCTTACTTGGGATCATGTTCGTAAGAAGGGTCATACAGTTAACTGGCACAATTCGGTTTGGCACAAAGGTCATAACCCTAGACATGGTTTCATTTGCTGGCTTGTTTTTCATGATCGGCTTTCAGCTCTTCAAAAATTATTAAGTTGGGGGACTGATTGCAAACCCACTTTGTATCTTTTGTCGCATGGGTTGTGAAACAAGAGATCACCTTTTTTTCGAATGTAGCTTCACACGCAGAATTTGGAGACATGGTCTTGCAATCCCCCTTGTTCCAGAGAAGTTGATTTGTTGGGATGAAATTTGTGCCTATCTCACACCTTTTGCTCTTGAAAATAACTTGAAAGCTACTATCCTTAAGCATCTTCTTGGAGCATCCGTTTACCACATTTGGGTTGAAAGAAACCAGCGTATTTTCAAGCAAGAAGCAAAAACGGAGGATCAAATCACAAGTACTATCTTCAATGAAGTTAGAACTCGTATTATCTTTGGTAGGAAATTTCCTTCAAATCGCTGAATATTGCCTTGTGTAAATTGTGGAAATTAGATGAGATACTCGGTTAGGTTTCTCCATTCCTATTTCTGATTCTTGTACTTGAACGTTTCTTTTATGAAATCTTACTTACTCAGCCAAAAAAAAAAAAAAACATTGGAGTGTGAGGGTTTTTGGCACTCCTATGTTTTCTCTCTTTCAAAAACAAAAATCTCTCCAGCAAGCACTAAAGTCTTTCGACAAGAAATACTTTACTACCATTACGAGTTCTCTCTTGAAGCTCCAAAATATCCTCCATGAAGTTCAGATTGAGACTCTCAATGGAAATATTAGGGCTGATTTGATCGAAAAGGAAAAGAATTTGCTGAAGAGTATTGATGAATTGGATAACATTTATAAATCTATGCTTTCTCAAAAAGCACGGGTAAATTGGATCAAAGAAGGGGATGCAAATTCTAAGTTCTTTCACAACACAATCAAAGGTGGAAGGCATAAAAGCTCCATTTGCATGGTCAAGAATGATGAAAATCAGATTCTCACAAATGAGCAAGAAGTCAAGGCTGAATTTGTTGAGTATTTTAAGAAGCTCCTTGGCACTCCTTCAAGCTCTCTTGCTACTACTGAATTGATCAAAAATATTGTCGGTAAGACAATTAAAGCTGAAGAAGCGAACTCTCTTACAGCTCCTATCACTCATGATGAGATTAAGAGTACACTTTTTCACTCAATCCAAACAAAAGTCCAGGTCGGATGGCTTTACTTCTCATTTCTACATGGCCTCTTGGGAAATTATTGGTGAGGATGTTTTGAAGCGATTACCTCCTTCTTTCAATCATGCAATCTTCTTAAGGAGGTAAATACAACTATCATTACTCCTGTGCCTAAAATGCAAAATCCATACATGGTTAAAGACTATAGGCGATTTCTTGCTGCAATACTATATACAAATGTATCTCCAAGATTCTTGCAAATAGAATAAAAAATTGCTTGCCTCACATCATCTCTTGGAACCAATCAGCATTTCTCAAGAACAGACTCATAAAGGAAAACATCCTCATTGCTCATGAACTTATGAGAGGCTATGCAAGAAATCACATCTCCTCTAGATGTGCTCTCAAAGTGGACATCATGAAAGCTTTTGATTCTCTCAATTGGAAATCCATTGAAGTCTCCTTGTTGCTTTGGCTTCCCCACAAATTTTGTTTATTTGATTATGTCTTGAATCACCGCCTCTTGTTTCTCTGTTGCTATTAATGGTTGTCTGGAGGGCTTTTTTCAAGGAGCCAATGGAATTCGACAAGGTGATCCTTTATCACCCTATATCTTTGTCATTTGTATGGAGGTCCTCACGTGCATGCTAAACAAGCTTGAAAGCAGCCCGTATTTTGACTACCACCCAAAGTGCTCATCTTTGAAGCTAAATCACCTTTGCTTTGCGGATGATCTTTTCATTTTTGCAAAGAAATCTTCAATCCATTACAAGCATCAAGGAAGTTTTGGACCTCTTCTCCACTTATTCAGGGCTCAACATCAATCAAGCCAAAAGTAATATTTTCTTTGGGGGAGTTCCGGATGACATAAAGCAAACAATCCTTCAACAATTGGAATTCAAAGCGGGTATTCTTCCCATCCGCTACCTTGGTATTCCTCTTGTCTCAAGAAAACTAAGGAAAGCTGATTGCATGCCTCTCCTTGAAAAGATCAATGCAAAGCTTGAAAATTGGGCAAACAAATGGCTCTCCTTTGCTGGAAGACTTGTTCTCATCAAATCCATTCTTATGCAAATTTGTTCCTTTCGGGCAAGTGCTTTCCTCCTCACAAAAGGAACAACGGCAGCAATTGAATCAAAATTCAGATCCTTCCCTTGGAAGTACCGGGCCAAAAATTGCTCGGAAAGATGTTTGCTTACCATACCTTGAAGGGGTCTTGGAATTCGAAGATTGAGTGAGATCAATATCACTTACTTACTCAAAATCTTTTGGAGAATGTATGCCACCAAAGACACTCTTTGGAGCAAGTGGATCCATGCAAATTATATCAAGAATAGCTCCATTTGGGCCGTACAAATTCCTCATGATGCAAGCTGGATCATAAAGTCTCTTTTGCAAATCCGTGGGGTTGCAAGGAATTCCATCAACATAAACTTGGCAATGGCACAAATCGTTTTTGGCTGGACAATTGGCATCAAGAAGGTCCTCTTCTCGACCATTGGAGCTCAACCTTCCCTTCACCTCCGTGGCTTGCCAAGTTTTGCGTCATCTACAGTAATGGTCAATGGACTTGGACTTTAAATATTCTCCGTGTCAAGATTCCACTTGTCAATCTCTATGAAAATTTCCATGATTCTTCTCTTTGGATGCCTTCAAATAACAGTAATTTTTCATATAAGCTTACTTGGGATCAAAATCGTAAGAAGGGACATACAATTAACTGGCACAATTCGGTTTGGCACAAAGGTCATAACCCTAGACATGGTTTCATTTGCTGGCTTGTTTTTCATGATCGGCTTTCAGCTCTTCAAAAATTATTAAGTTGGGGGACTGATTGCAAACCCACTTTGTATCTTTTGTCGCATGGGTTGTGAAACAAGAGATCACCTTTTTCGAATGTATCTTCACACGCAGATTTTGGAGGCATGGTCTTGCAATCTCCCTTGTTCCAGAGAAGTTGATTTGTTGGGATGAAATTTGTGCCTATCTCACACCTTTTGCTCTTGAAAATAACTTGAAAGCTACTATCCTTAAGCATCTTCTTGGAGCATCCGTTTACCACATTTGGGTTGAAAGAAACCAGCGTATTTTCAAGCAAGAAGCAAAAACGGAGGATCAAATCACAAGTACTATCTTCAATGAAGTTAGAACTCGTATTATCTTTGGTAGGAAATTTCCTTCAAATCGCTGAATATTGCCTTGTGTAAATTGTGGAAATTAGATGAGATACTCGGTTAGGTTTCTCCATTCCTTTTCTGATTCTTGTACTTGAGCGTTTCTTTTATGAAATCTTACTTACTCAGCCAAAAAAAAAAAAACATTGGAGTGTGAGGGTTTTGGCACTCCTATGTTTTTTCTCTTTCAAAAATAAAAATCTCTCCAGCAAGCACTAAAGTCTTTCGACAAGAAATACTTTACTACCATTTCGAGTTCTCTCTTGAAGCTCCAAAATATCCTCCATGAAGTTCAGATTGAGACTCTCAATGGAAATATTAGGGCTGATTTGATCGAAAAGGAAAAGAATTTGCTGAAGAGTATTGATGAATTGGATAACATTTATAAATCTATGCTTTCTCAAAAAGCACGGGTAAATTGGATCAAAGAAGGGGATGCAAATTCTAAGTTCTTTCACAACACAATCAAAGGTGGAAGGCATAAAAGCTCCATTTGCATGGTCAAGAATGATGAAAATCAGATTCTCACAAATGAGCAAGAAGTCAAGGCTGAATTTGTTGAGTATTTTAAGAAGCTCCTTGGCACTCCTTCAAGCTCTCTTGCTACTACTGAATTGATCAAAAATATTGTCGGTAAGACAATTAAAGCTGAAGAAGCGAACTCTCTTACGCTCCTATCACTCATGATGAGATTAAGAGTACACTTTTTCACTCAATCCAAACAAAAGTCCAGGTCGGATGGCTTTACTTCTCATTTCTACATGGCCTCTTGGGAAATTATTGGTGAGGATGTTTTGAAGCGATTACCTCCTTCTTTCAATCATGCAATCTTCTTAAGGAGGTAAATACAACTATCATTACTCCTGTGCCTAAAATGCAAAATCCATACATGGTTAAAGACTATAGGCCGATTTCTTGCTGCAATACTATATACAAATGTATCTCCAAGATTCTTGCAAATAGAATAAAAAATTGCTTGCCTCACATCATCTCTTGGAACCAATCAGCATTTCTCAAGAACAGACTCATAAAGGAAAACATCCTCATTGCTCATGAACTTATGAGAGGCTATGCAAGAAATCACATCTCCTCTAGATGTGCTCTCAAAGTGGACATCATGAAAGCTTTTGATTCTCTCAATTGGAAATCCATTGAAGTCTCCTTGTTGCTTTGGCTTCCACACAAAGTTTGTTAATTGGATTATGGCTTGCATCTCCGCCAATAGTTTCTCTGTTGCTATTATTGGTGGACTGGAGGGCTTTTTTCAAGGAGCCAATGGAATTCGACAAGGTGATCCTTTATCACCCTATATCTTTGTCATTTGTATGGAGGTCCTCACGTGCATGCTAAACAAGCTTGAAAGCAGCCCGTATTTTGACTACCACCCAAAGTGCTCATCTTTGAAGCTAAATCACCTTTGCTTTGCGGATGATCTTTTCATTTTTTGCAAAGAAATCTACAATCCATTACAAGCATCAAGGAAGTTTTGGACCTCTTCTCCACTTATTCAGGGCTCAACATCAATCAAGCCAAAAGTAATATTTTCTTTGGGGGAGTTCCGGATGACATAAAGCAAACAATCCTTCAACAATTGGAATTCAAAGCGGGTATTCTTCCCATCCGCTACCTTGGTATTCCTCTTGTCTCAAGAAAACTAAGGAAAGCTGATTGCATGCCTCTCCTTGAAAAGATCAATGCAAAGCTTGAAAATTGGGCAAACAAATGGCTCTCCTTTGCTGGAAGACTTGTTCTCATCAAATCCATTCTTATGCAAATTTGTTCCTTTCGGGCAAGTGCTTTCCTCCTCACAAAAGGAACAACGGCAGCAATTGAATCAAAATTCAGATCCTTCCCTTGGAAGTACCGGGCCAAAAATTGCTTGGAAAGATGTTTGCTTACCATACCTTGAAGGGGGTCTTGGAATTCGAAGATTGAGTGAGATCAATATCACTTACTTACTCAAAATCTTTTGGAGAATGTATGCCACCAAAGACACTCTTTGGAGCAAGTGGATCCATGCAAATTATATCAAGAATAGCTCCATTTGGGCCGTACAAATTCCTCATGATGCAAGCTGGATCATAAAGTCTCTTTTGCAAATCCGTGGGGTTGCAAGGAATTCCATCAACATAAACTTGGCAATGGCACAAATCGTTTATGGCTGGACAATTGGCATCAAGAAGGTCCTCTTCTCGACCATTGGAGCTCAACCTTCCCTTCACCTCCTTTGCTTGCCAAGGTTTGCGACATCTATATTAATGGTCAATGGACTTGGCCTTTAAATCTTCTCCGTGTCCAGATTCCACTTGTCAATCTTGATGAAAATGTCCATGATTCTTCTCTTTGGCTGCCTTCAAAGAACGGCAATTTTTCATTTAAGCTTACTTGGGATCATGTTCGTAAGAAGGGTCATACAGTTAACTGGCACAATTCGGTTTGGCACAAAGGTCATAACCCTAGACATGGTTTCATTTGCTGGCTTGTTTTTCATGATCGGCTTTCAGCTCTTCAAAAATTATTAAGTTGGGGGACTGATTGCAAACCCACTTTGTATCTTTTGTCGCATGGGTTGTGAAACAAGAGATCACCTTTTTTTCGAATGTAGCTTCACACGCAGAATTTGGAGACATGGTCTTGCAATCCCCCTTGTTCGAGAAGTTGATTTGTTGGGATGAAATTTGTGCCTATCTCACACCTTTTGCTCTTGAAAATAACTTGAAAGCTACTATCCTTAAGCATCTTCTTGGAGCATCCGTTTACCACATTTGGGTTGAAAGAAACCAGCGTATTTTCAAGCAAGAAGCAAAAACGGAGGATCAAATCACAAGTACTATCTTCAATGAAGTTAGAACTCGTATTATCTTTGGTAGGAAATTTCCTTCAAATCGCTGAATATTGCCTTGTGTAAATTGTGGAAATTAGATGAGATACTCGGTTAGGTTTCTCCATTCCTTTTTCTGATTCTTGTACTTGAGCGTTTCTTTTATGAAATCTTACTTACTCAGCCAAAAAAAAAAAAACATTGGAGTGTGAGGGTTTTGGCACTCCTATGTTTTCTCTCTTTCAAAAACAAAAATCTCTCCAGCAAGCACTAAAGTCTTTCGACAAGAAATACTTTACTACCATTTCGAGTTCTCTCTTGAAGCTCCAAAATATCCTCCATGAAGTTCAGATTGAGACTCTCAATGGAAATATTAGGGCTGATTTGATCGAAAAGGAAAAGAATTTGCTGAAGAGTATTGATGAATTGGATAACATTTATAAATCTATGCTTTCTCAAAAAGCACGGGTAAATTGGATCAAAGAAGGGGATGCAAATTCTAAGTTCTTTCACAACACAATCAAAGGTGGAAGGCATAAAAGCTCCATTTGCATGGTCAAGAATGATGAAAATCAGATTCTCACAAATGAGCAAGAAGTCAAGGCTGAATTTGTTGAGTATTTTAAGAAGCTCCTTGGCACTCCTTCAAGCTCTCTTGCTACTACTGAATTGATCAAAAATATTGTCGGTAAGACAATTAAAGCTGAAGAAGCGAACTCTCTTACGCTCCTATCACTCATGATGAGATTAAGAGTACACTTTTTCACTCAATCCAAACAAAAGTCCAGGTCGGATGGCTTTACTTCTCATTTCTACATGGCCTCTTGGGAAATTATTGGTGAGGATGTTTTGAAGCGATTACCTCCTTCTTTCAATCATGATATCTTCTTAATGATGTATATACAACTATCATTACTAATGTGCCTTAAATTCAAAATCCATACATGGTTAAAGACTATAGGCGATTTCTTGCTGCAATACTATATACAAATGTATCTCCAAGATTCTTGCAAATAGAATAAAAAATTGCTTGCCTCACATCATCTCTTGGAACCAATCAGCATTTCTCAAGAACAGACTCATAAAGGAAAACATCCTCATTGCTCATGAACTTATGAGAGGCTATGCAAGAAATCACATCTCCTCTAGATGTGCTCTCAAAGTGGACATCATGAAAGCTTTTGATTCTCTCAATTGGAAATCCATTGAAGTCTCCTTGTTGCTTTCTGCTTCCCCACAAAGTTTGTTAATTGGATTTTGGCTTGGATCTGCGCGTCTAGTTTCTCTGTTGCTATTAATGGTGGTCTGGAGGGCTTTTTTCAAGGAGCCAATGGAATTCGACAAGGTGATCCTTTATCACCCTATATCTTTGTCATTTGTATGGAGGTCCTCACGTGCATGCTAAACAAGCTTGAAAGCAGCCCGTATTTTGACTACCACCCAAAGTGCTCATCTTTGAAGCTAAATCACCTTTGCTTTGCGGATGATCTTTTCATTTTTGCAAAGAAATCTTCAATCCATTACAAGCATCAAGGAAGTTTTGGACCTCTTCTCCACTTATTCAGGGCTCAACATCAATCAAGCCAAAAGTAATATTTTCTTTGGGGGAGTTCCGGATGACATAAAGCAAACAATCCTTCAACAATTGGAATTCAAAGCGGGTATTCTTCCCATCCGCTACCTTGGTATTCCTCTTGTCTCAAGAAAACTAAGGAAAGCTGATTGCATGCCTCTCCTTGAAAAGATCAATGCAAAGCTTGAAAATTGGGCAAACAAATGGCTCTCCTTTGCTGGAAGACTTGTTCTCATCAAATCCATTCTTATGCAAATTTGTTCCTTTCGGGCAAGTGCTTTCCTCCTCACAAAAGGAACAACGGCAGCAATTGAATCAAAATTCAGATCCTTCCCTTGGAAGTACCGGGCCAAAAATTGCTCGGAAAGATGTTTGCTTACCATACCTTGAAGGGGGTCCTGGAATTCGAAGATTGAGTGAGATCAATATCACTTACTTACTCAAAATCTTTTGGAGAATGTATGCCACCAAAGACACTCTTTGGAGCAAGTGGATCCATGCAAATTATATCAAGAATAGCTCCATTTGGGCCGTACAAATTCCTCATGATGCAAGCTGGATCATAAAGTCTCTTTTGCAAATCCGTGGGGTTGCAAGGAATTCCATCAACATAAACTTGGCAATGGCACAAATCGTTTTTGGCTGGACAATTGGCATCAAGAAGGTCCTCTTCTCGACCATTGGAGCTCAACCTTAACTTAACCTCCTTTGCTTGCCAAGGTTTGCGACATCTATATTAATGGTCAATGGTCTTGGCCTTTAAATCTTCTCGTGTCAGATTCCACTTGTCAATCTTGATGAAAATGTCCATGATTCTTCTCTTTGGCTGCCTTCAAAGAACGGCAATTTTCATTTAAGCTTACTTGGGATCATATTCGTAAGAAGGGTCATACTGATTAAGCGGCACTATTCGGTTTGGCACAAAGGTCATAACCCTAGACATGGTTTCATTTGCTGGCTTGTTTTTCATGATCGGCTTTCAGCTCTTCAAAAATTATTAAGTTGGGGGACTGATTGCAAACCCACTTTGTATCTTTTGTCGCATGGGTTGTGAAACAAGAGACCACCTATTTTAAGAATGTAGATACACACGCAGACTTTGGAGACATGGTCTTGCAATCCCCCTTGTTCCAGAGAAGTTGATTTGTTGGGATGAAATTTGTGCCTATCTCACACCTTTTGCTCTTGAAAATAACTTGAAAGCTACTATCCTTAAGCATCTTCTTGGAGCATCCGTTTACCACATTTGGGTTGAAAGAAACCAGCGTATTTTCAAGCAAGAAGCAAAAACGGAGGATCAAATCACAAGTACTATCTTCAATGAAGTTAGAACTCGTATTATCTTTGGTAGGAAATTTCCTTCAAATGCGCTGAATATTGCCTTGTGTAAATTGTGGAAATTAGATGAGATACTCGGTTAGGTTTCTCCATTCCTTTTTCTGATTCTTGTACTTGAACGTTTCTTTTATGAAATCTTACTTACTCAGCCAAAAAAAAAAAAAACATTGGAGTGTGAGGGTTTTGGCACTCCTATGTTTTCTCTCTTTCAAAAACAAAAATCTCTCCAGCAAGCACTAAAGTCTTTCGACAAGAAATACTTTACTACCATTCGAGTTCTCTCTTGAAGCTCCAAAATATCCTCCATGAAGTTCAGATTGAGACTCTCAATGGAAATATTAGGGCTGATTTGATCGAAAAGGAAAAGAATTTGCTGAAGAGTATTGATGAATTGGATAACATTTATAAATCTATGCTTTCTCAAAAAGCACGGGTAAATTGGATCAAAGAAGGGGATGCAAATTCTAAGTTCTTTCACAACACAATCAAAGGTGGAAGGCATAAAAGCTCCATTTGCATGGTCAAGAATGATGAAAATCAGATTCTCACAAATGAGCAAGAAGTCAAGGCTGAATTTGTTGAGTATTTTAAGAAGCTCCTTGGCACTCCTTCAAGCTCTCTTGCTACTACTGAATTGATCAAAAATATTGTCGGTAAGACAATTAAAGCTGAAGAAGCGAACTCTCTTCTGGCTCCTATCACTCATGATGAGATTAAAAGTAAAATTTATTCACTCAATCAAAACAAAAATCCAGGTCGGATGGCTTTACTTCTCATTTCTACATGGCCTCTTGGGAAATTATTGGTGAGGATGTTTTGAAGCGATTACCTCCTTCTTTCAATCATGCAATCTTCTTAAGGAGGTAAATACAACTATCATTACTCCTGTGCCTAAAATGCAAAATCCATACATGGTTAAAGACTATAGGCGATTTCTTGCTGCAATACTATATACAAATGTATCTCCAAGATTCTTGCAAATAGAATAAAAAATTGCTTGCCTCACATCATCTCTTGGAACCAATCAGCATTTCTCAAGAACAGACTCATAAAGGAAAACATCCTCATTGCTCATGAACTTATGAGAGGCTATGCAAGAAATCACATCTCCTCTAGATGTGCTCTCAAAGTGGACATCATGAAAGCTTTTGATTCTCTCAATTGGAAATCCATTGAAGTCTCCCTTGTTGCGTTTGGCTTCCCTACAATGTTTGTGAATTTGATTATGGCTTGCATTACCGCCTCTAGTTTCTCTTTTGCTTTTTATTGTTGACTGGAGGGCTTTTTTCAAGGAGCCAATGGAATTCGACAAGGTGATCCTTTATCACCCTATATCTTTGTCATTTGTATGGAGGTCCTCACGTGCATGCTAAACAAGCTTGAAAGCAGCCCGTATTTTGACTACCACCCAAAGTGCTCATCTTTGAAGCTAAATCACCTTTGCTTTGCGGATGATCTTTTCATTTTTGCAAAGAAATCTTCAATCCATTACAAGCATCAAGGAAGTTTTGGACCTCTTCTCCACTTATTCAGGGCTCAACATCAATCAAGCCAAAAGTAATATTTTCTTTGGGGGAGTTCCGGATGACATAAAGCAAACAATCCTTCAACAATTGGAATTCAAAGCGGGTATTCTTCCCATCCGCTACCTTGGTATTCCTCTTGTCTCAAGAAAACTAAGGAAAGCTGATTGCATGCCTCTCCTTGAAAAGATCAATGCAAAGCTTGAAAATTGGGCAAACAAATGGCTCTCCTTTGCTGGAAGACTTGTTCTCATCAAATCCATTCTTATGCAAATTTGTTCCTTTCGGGCAAGTGCTTTCCTCCTCACAAAAGGAACAACGGCAGCAATTGAATCAAAATTCAGATCCTTCCCTTGGAAGTACCGGGCCAAAAATTGCTTGGAAAGATGTTTGCTTACCATACCTTGAAGGGGGTCTTGGAATTCGAAGATTGAGTGAGATCAATATCACTTACTTACTCAAAATCTTTTGGAGAATGTATGCCACCAAAGACACTCTTTGGAGCAAGTGGATCCATGCAAATTATATCAAGAATAGCTCCATTTGGGCCGTACAAATTCCTCATGATGCAAGCTGGATCATAAAGTCTCTTTTGCAAATCCGTGGGGTTGCAAGGAATTCCATCAACATAAACTTGGCAATGGCACAAATCGTTTTTGGCTGGACAATTGGCATCAAGAAGGTCCTCTTCTCGACCATTGGAGCTCAACCTTCCCTTCAACTCCTATGCTTGCCAAGGTAAGCGACAACTATATTAATGGTCAATGGACTTGGCCTTTAAATCTTCTCGTGTCCAGATTCCACTTGTCAATCTTGATGAAAATGTCCATGATTCTTCTCTTTGGCTGCCTTCAAAGAACGGCAATTTTCATTTAAGCTTACTTGGGATCATATTCGTAAGAAGGGTCATACAGTTAACTGGCACAATTCGGTTTGGCACAAAGGTCATAACCCTAGACATGGTTTCATTTGCTGGCTTGTTTTTCATGATCGGCTTTCAGCTCTTCAAAAATTATTAAGTTGGGGGACTGATTGCAAACCCACTTTGTATCTTTTGTCGCATGGGTTGTGAAACAAGAGATCACCTTTTTTTCGAATGTAGCTTCACACGCAGAATTTGGAGACATGGTCTTGCAATCCCCCTTGTTCCTGAGAAGTTGATTTGTTGGGATGAAATTTGTGCCTATCTCACACCTTTTGCTCTTGAAAATAACTTGAAAGCTACTATCCTTAAGCATCTTCTTGGAGCATCCGTTTACCACATTTGGGTTGAAAGAAACCAGCGTATTTTCAAGCAAGAAGCAAAAACGGAGGATCAAATCACAAGTACTATCTTCAATGAAGTTAGAACTCGTATTATCTTTGGTAGGAAATTTCCTTCAAATGCGCTGAATATTGCCTTGTGTAAATTGTGGAAATTAGATGAGATACTCGGTTAGGTTTCTCCATTCCTTTTTCTGATTCTTGTACTTGAACGTTTCTTTTATGAAATCTTACTTACTCAGCCAAAAAAAAAAAAAACATTGGAGTGTGAGGGTTTTTGGCACTCCTATGTTTTCTCTCTTTCAAAAACAAAAACCTCTCAAGCAAGCACTAAAGTCTTTCGACAAGAAATACTTTACTACCATTCCGAGTTCTCTCTTGAAGCTCCAAAATATCCTCCATGAAGTTCAGATTGAGACTCTCAATGGAAATATTAGGGCTGATTTGATCGAAAAGGAAAAGAATTTGCTGAAGAGTATTGATGAATTGGATAACATTTATAAATCTATGCTTTCTCAAAAAGCACGGGTAAATTGGATCAAAGAAGGGGATGCAAATTCTAAGTTCTTTCACAACACAATCAAAGGTGGAAGGCATAAAAGCTCCATTTGCATGGTCAAGAATGATGAAAATCAGATTCTCACAAATGAGCAAGAAGTCAAGGCTGAATTTGTTGAGTATTTTAAGAAGCTCCTTGGCACTCCTTCAAGCTCTCTTGCTACTACTGAATTGATCAAAAATATTGTCGGTAAGACAATTAAAGCTGAAGAAGCGAACTCTCTTACGCTCCTATCACTCATGATGAGATTAAGAGTACACTTTTTCACTCAATCCAAACAAAAGTCCAGGTCCGGATGGCTTTACTTCTCATTTCTACATTGCCTCTTGGGAAATTATTGTTGATGATGTTTTGAATACGATTACCTCCTTCTTTCAATCATGCAATCTTATTAATTAGGTAAATACAACTATAATTACTCCTGTGCCTAAAATTCAAAATCCATACATGGTTAAAGACTATATGACGATTTCTTGCTGCAATACTATATACAAATGTATCTCCAAGATTCTTGCAAATAGAATAAAAAATTGCTTGCCTCACATCATCTCTTGGAACCAATCAGCATTTCTCAAGAACAGACTCATAAAGGAAAACATCCTCATTGCTCATGAACTTATGAGAGGCTATGCAAGAAATCACATCTCCTCTAGATGTGCTCTCAAAGTGGACATCATGAAAGCTTTTGATTCTCTCAATTGGAAATCCATTGAAGTCTCCCTTGTTGCTTTCGGCTTCCCCACAAAGTTTGTGAATTGGATTATGGCTTGCATCTCCGCCACTAGTTTCTCTTTTGGTATTATTGGTGTTGTGGAGGGCTTTTTTCAAGGAGCCAATGGAATTCGACAAGGTGATCCTTTATCACCCTATATCTTTGTCATTTGTATGGAGGTCCTCACGTGCATGCTAAACAAGCTTGAAAGCAGCCCGTATTTTGACTACCACCCAAAGTGCTCATCTTTGAAGCTAAATCACCTTTGCTTTGCGGATGATCTTTTCATTTTTGCAAAGAAATCTTCAATCCATTACAAGCATCAAGGAAGTTTTGGACCTCTTCTCCACTTATTCAGGGCTCAACATCAATCAAGCCAAAAGTAATATTTTCTTTGGGGGAGTTCCGGATGACATAAAGCAAACAATCCTTCAACAATTGGAATTCAAAGCGGGTATTCTTCCCATCCGCTACCTTGGTATTCCTCTTGTCTCAAGAAAACTAAGGAAAGCTGATTGCATGCCTCTCCTTGAAAAGATCAATGCAAAGCTTGAAAATTGGGCAAACAAATGGCTCTCCTTTGCTGGAAGACTTGTTCTCATCAAATCCATTCTTATGCAAATTTGTTCCTTTCGGGCAAGTGCTTTCCTCCTCACAAAAGGAACAACGGCAGCAATTGAATCAAAATTCAGATCCTTCCCTTGGAAGTACCGGGCCAAAAATTGCTCGGAAAGATGTTTGCTTACAATACCTTGAAGGGGGTCTAGGAATTCGAAGATTGAGTGAGATCAATATCACTTACTTACTCAAAATCTTTTGGAGAATGTATGCCACCAAAGACACTCTTTGGAGCAAGTGGATCCATGCAAATTATATCAAGAATAGCTCCATTTGGGCCGTACAAATTCCTCATGATGCAAGCTGGATCATAAAGTCTCTTTTGCAAATCCGTGGGGTTGCAAGGAATTCCATCAACATAAACTTGGCAATGGCACAAATCGTTTTTGGCTGGACAATTGGCATCAAGAAGGTCCTCTTCTCGACCATTGGAGCTCAACCTTCCCTTCACCTCCTTTGCTTGCCAAGGTTTGCGACATCTATATTAATGGTCAATGGACTTGGCCTTTAAATCTTCTCGTGTCCAGATTCCACTTGTCAATCTTGATGAAAATGTCCATGATTCTTCTCTTTGGCTGCCTTCAAAGAACGGCAATTTTCATTTAAGCTTACTTGGGATCATATTCGTAAGAAGGGTCATACTGATTAAGCGGCACTATTCGGTTTGGCACAAAGGTCATAACCCTAGACATGGTTTCATTTGCTGGCTTGTTTTTCATGATCGGCTTTCAGCTCTTCAAAAATTATTAAGTTGGGGGACTGATTGCAAACCCACTTTGTATCTTTTGTCGCATGGGTTGTGAAACAAGAGATCACCTTTTTTTCGAATGTAGCTTCACACGCAGAATTTGGAGACATGGTCTTGCAATCCCCCTTGTTCGGAGAAGTTGATTTGTTGGGATGAAATTTGTGCCTATCTCACACCTTTTGCTCTTGAAAATAACTTGAAAGCTACTATCCTTAAGCATCTTCTTGGAGCATCCGTTTACCACATTTGGGTTGAAAGAAACCAGCGTATTTTCAAGCAAGAAGCAAAAACGGAGGATCAAATCACAAGTACTATCTTCAATGAAGTTAGAACTCGTATTATCTTTGGTAGGAAATTTCCTTCAAATCGCTGAATATTGCCTTGTGTAAATTGTGGAAATTAGATGAGATACTCGGTTAGGTTTCTCCATTCCTTTTTCTGATTCTTGTACTTGAGCGTTTCTTTTATGAAATCTTACTTACTCAGCCAAAAAAAAAAAAACATTGGAGTGTGAGGGTTTTGGCACTCCTATGTTTTCTCTCTTAAAAAAACAAAAATCTCTCCAGCAAGCACTAAATTCTAACGAAAAGAAATACTTTACTACCATTCCTAGTTCTCTCTTGAAGCTCCAAAATATCCTCCATGAAGTTCAGATTGAGACTCTCAATGGAAATATTAGGGCTGATTTGATCGAAAAGGAAAAGAATTTGCTGAAGAGTATTGATGAATTGGATAACATTTATAAATCTATGCTTTCTCAAAAAGCACGGGTAAATTGGATCAAAGAAGGGGATGCAAATTCTAAGTTCTTTCACAACACAATCAAAGGTGGAAGGCATAAAAGCTCCATTTGCATGGTCAAGAATGATGAAAATCAGATTCTCACAAATGAGCAAGAAGTCAAGGCTGAATTTGTTGAGTATTTTAAGAAGCTCCTTGGCACTCCTTCAAGCTCTCTTGCTACTACTGAATTGATCAAAAATATTGTCGGTAAGACAATTAAAGCTGAAGAAGCGAACTCTCTTCTGGATCCTATCACTCATGATGAGATTAAGAGTACACTTTTTTCAATCAATCCAAAATAAAGTCCATGTGCTGATTTCTTTACTTCTCATTTCTACATGGCCTCTTGGGAAATTATTGGTGAGGATGTTTTGAAGGCGATTACCTCCTCCTTTCAATCATGCAATCTTCTTAAGGAGGTAAATACAACTATCATTACTCCTGTGCCTAAAATGCAAAATCCATACATGGTTAAAGACTATAGGCCGATTTCTTGCCGCAATACTATATACAAATGTATCTCCAAGATTCTTGCAAATAGAATAAAAAATTGCTTGCCTCACATCATCTCTTGGAACCAATCAGCATTTCTCAAGAACAGACTCATAAAGGAAAACATCCTCATTGCTCATGAACTTATGAGAGGCTATGCAAGAAATCACATCTCCTCTAGATGTGCTCTCAAAGTGGACATCATGAAAGCTTTTGATTCTCTCAATTGGAAATCCATTGAAGTCTCCCTTGTTGCTTTCGGCTTCCCCACAAAGTTTGTGAATTGGATTATGGCTTGCATCACGCCACTAGTTTCTCTGTTGCTATTAATGGTGGGTGGAGGGCTTTTTTCAAGGAGCCAATGGAATTCGACAAGGTGATCCTTTATCACCCTATATCTTTGTCATTTGTATGGAGGTCCTCACGTGCATGCTAAACAAGCTTGAAAGCAGCCCGTATTTTGACTACCACCCAAAGTGCTCATCTTTGAAGCTAAATCACCTTTGCTTTGCGGATGATCTTTTCATTTTTTGCAAATGAAATCTTCAATCCATTACAAGCATCAAGGAAGTTTTGGACCTCTTCTCCACTTATTCAGGGCTCAACATCAATCAAGCCAAAAGTAATATTTTCTTTGGGGGAGTTCCGGATGACATAAAGCAAACAATCCTTCAACAATTGGAATTCAAAGCGGGTATTCTTCCCATCCGCTACCTTGGTATTCCTCTTGTCTCAAGAAAACTAAGGAAAGCTGATTGCATGCCTCTCCTTGAAAAGATCAATGCAAAGCTTGAAAATTGGGCAAACAAATGGCTCTCCTTTGCTGGAAGACTTGTTCTCATCAAATCCATTCTTATGCAAATTTGTTCCTTTCGGGCAAGTGCTTTCCTCCTCACAAAAGGAACAACGGCAGCAATTGAATCAAAATTCAGATCCTTCCCTTGGAGGTACCGGGCCAAAAATTGCTTGGAAAGATGTTTGCTTACCATACCTTGAAGGGGGTCCTGGAATTCGAAGATTGAGTGAGATCAATATCGCTTACTTACTCAAAATCTTTTGGAGAATGTATGCCACCAAAGACACTCTTTGGAGCAAGTGGATCCATGCAAATTATATCAAGAATAGCTCCATTTGGGCCGTACAAATTCCTCATGATGCAAGCTGGATCATAAAGTCTCTTTTGCAAATCCGTGGGGTTGCAAGGAATTCCATCAACATAAACTTGGCAATGGCACAAATACGTTTTTGGCTGGACAATTGGCATCAAGAAGGTCCTCTTCTCGACCATTGGAGCTCAACCTTCCCTTCACCTCCTTTGCTTGCCAAGGTTTGCGACATCTATATTAATGGTCAATGGACTTGGCCTTTAAATCTTCTCGTGTACAGATTCCACTTGTCAATATTGATGAAAAAGTCCAATATTCTTCACTTTGTCTGCATTCAAATAACGGCAAATTTTCATATAAGCTAACTTGGGATCATATTAGTAAGAAGGGTCATACAGAAAACTGGCACTATTCGGTTTGGCACAAAGGTCATAACCCTAGACATGGTTTCATTTGCTGGCTTGTTTTTCATGATCGGCTTTCAGCTCTTCAAAAATTATTAAGTTGGGGGACTGATTGCAAACCCACTTTGTATCTTTTGTCGCATGGGTTGTGAAACAAGAGATCACCTTTTTTGAATGTAGCTTCACACGCAGAATTTGGAGACATGGTCTTGCAATCCCCCTTGTTCGAGAAGTTGATTTGTTGGGATGAAATTTGTGCCTATCTCACACCTTTTGCTCTTGAAAATAACTTGAAAGCTACTATCCTTAAGCATCTTCTTGGAGCATCCGTTTACCACATTTGGGTTGAAAGAAACCAGCGTATTTTCAAGCAAGAAGCAAAAACGGAGGATCAAATCACAAGTACTATCTTCAATGAAGTTAGAACTCGTATTATCTTTGGTAGGAAATTTCCTTCAAATCGCTGAATATTGCCTTGTGTAAATTGTGGAAATTAGATGAGATACTCGGTTAGGTTTCTCCATTCCTTTTCTGATTCTTGTACTTGAGCGTTTCTTTTATGAAATCTTACTTACTCAGCCAAAAAAAAAAAAACATTGGAGTGTGAGGGTTTTGGCACTCCTATGTTTTCTCTCTTTCAAAAACAAAAATCTCTCCAGCAAGCACTAAAGTCTTTCGACAAGAAATACTTTACTACCATTCGAGTTCTCTCTTGAAGCTCCAAAATATCCTCCATGAAGTTCAGATTGAGACTCTCAATGGAAATATTAGGGCTGATTTGATCGAAAAGGAAAAGAATTTGCTGAAGAGTATTGATGAATTGGATAACATTTATAAATCTATGCTTTCTCAAAAAGCACGGGTAAATTGGATCAAAGAAGGGGATGCAAATTCTAAGTTCTTTCACAACACAATCAAAGGTGGAAGGCATAAAAGCTCCATTTGCATGGTCAAGAATGATGAAAATCAGATTCTCACAAATGAGCAAGAAGTCAAGGCTGAATTTGTTGAGTATTTTAAGAAGCTCCTTGGCACTCCTTCAAGCTCTCTTGCTACTACTGAATTGATCAAAAATATTGTCGGTAAGACAATTAAAGCTGAAGAAGCGAACTCTCTTACGCTCCTATCACTCATGATGAGATTAAGAGTACACTTTTTCACTCAATCCAAACAAAAGTCCAGGTCGGATGGCTTTACTTCTCATTTCTACATGGCCTCTTGGGAAATTATTGGTGAGGATGTTTTGAAGCGATTACCTCCTTCTTTCAATCATGCAATCTTCTTAAGGAGGTAAATACAACTATCATTACTCCTGTGCCTAAAATGCAAAATCCATACATGGTTAAAGACTATAGGCGATTTCTTGCTGCAATACTATATACAAATGTATCTCCAAGATTCTTGCAAATAGAATAAAAAATTGCTTGCCTCACATCATCTCTTGGAACCAATCAGCATTTCTCAAGAACAGACTCATAAAGGAAAACATCCTCATTGCTCATGAACTTATGAGAGGCTATGCAAGAAATCACATCTCCTCTAGATGTGCTCTCAAAGTGGACATCATGAAAGCTTTTGATTCTCTCAATTGGAAATCCATTGAAGTCTCCCTTGTTGCTTTCGGCTTACCTACAAAGTTTGTGAATTGGATTATGGCTTGCATCACCGACACTAGTTTCTCTGTTGCTATTAATGGTGGACTGGAGGGCTTTTTTCAAGGAGCCAATGGAATTCGACAAGGTGATCCTTTATCACCCTATATCTTTGTCATTTGTATGGAGGTCCTCACGTGCATGCTAAACAAGCTTGAAAGCAGCCCGTATTTTGACTACCACCCAAAGTGCTCATCTTTGAAGCTAAATCACCTTTGCTTTGCGGATGATCTTTTCATTTTTTGCAAAGAACAACTTCAATCCATTACAAGCATCAAGGAAGTTTTGGACCTCTTCTCCACATATTCAGGGCTCAACATCAATCAAGCCAAAAGTAATATATTCTTTGGGAAAGTTCCGGATGACATAAAGCAAACAATCCTTCAACAATTGGAATTCAAAGCGGGTATTCTTCCCATCCGCTACCTTGGTATTCCTCTTGTCTCAAGAAAACTAAGGAAAGCTGATTGCATGCCTCTCCTTGAAAAGATCAATGCAAAGCTTGAAAATTGGGCAAACAAATGGCTCTCCTTTGCTGGAAGACTTGTTCTCATCAAATCCATTCTTATGCAAATTTGTTCCTTTCGGGCAAGTGCTTTCCTCCTCACAAAAGGAACAACGGCAGCAATTGAATCAAAATTCAGATCCTTCCCTTGGAAGTACCGGGCCAAAAATTGCTCGGAAAGATGTTTGCTTACCATACCTTGAAGGGGTCTTGGAATTCGAAGATTGAGTGAGATCAATATCACTTACTTACTCAAAATCTTTTGGAGAATGTATGCCACCAAAGACACTCTTTGGAGCAAGTGGATCCATGCAAATTATATCAAGAATAGCTCCATTTGGGCCGTACAAATTCCTCATGATGCAAGCTGGATCATAAAGTCTCTTTTGCAAATCCGTGGGGTTGCAAGGAATTCCATCCAACATAAACTTGGCAATGGCACAAATACGTTTTTTTTGGCTGGACAATTGGCATCAAGAAGGTCCTCTTCTCGACCATTGGAGCTCAACCTTCCCTTCACCTCCTTTGCTTGCCAAGGTTTGCGACATCTATATTAATGGTCAATGGACTTGGCCTTTAAATCTTCTCGTGTCCAGATTCCACTTGTCAATCTTGATGAAAATGTCCATGATTCTTCTCTTTGGCTGCCTTCAAAGAACGGCAAGTTTTCATTTAAGCTTACTTGGGATCATATTCGTAAGAAGGGTCATACAGTTAACTGGCACAATTCGGTTTGGCACAAAGGTCATAACCCTAGACATGGTTTCATTTGCTGGCTTGTTTTTCATGATCGGCTTTCAGCTCTTCAAAAATTATTAAGTTGGGGGACTGATTGCAAACCCACTTTGTATCTTTTGTCGCATGGGTTGTGAAACAAGAGATCACCTTTTTTTCGAATGTAGCTTCACACGCAGAATTTGGAGACATGGTCTTGCAATCCCCCTTGTTCAGAGAAGTTGATTTGTTGGGATGAAATTTGTGCCTATCTCACACCTTTTGCTCTTGAAAATAACTTGAAAGCTACTATCCTTAAGCATCTTCTTGGAGCATCCGTTTACCACATTTGGGTTGAAAGAAACCAGCGTATTTTCAAGCAAGAAGCAAAAACGGAGGATCAAATCACAAGTACTATCTTCAATGAAGTTAGAACTCGTATTATCTTTGGTAGGAAATTTCCTTCAAATGCGCTGAATATTGCCTTGTGTAAATTGTGGAAATTAGATGAGATACTCGGTTAGGTTTCTCCATTCCTTTTTCTGATTCTTGTACTTGAACGTTTCTTTTATGAAATCTTACTTACTCAGCCAAAAAAAAAAAAAACATTGGAGTGTGAGGGTTTTTGGCACTCCTATGTTTTCTCTCTTTCAAAAACAAAAATCTCTCCAGCAAGCACTAAAGTCTTTCGACAAGAAATACTTTACTACCATTTCGAGTTCTCTCTTGAAGCTCCAAAATATCCTCCATGAAGTTCAGATTGAGACTCTCAATGGAAATATTAGGGCTGATTTGATCGAAAAGGAAAAGAATTTGCTGAAGAGTATTGATGAATTGGATAACATTTATAAATCTATGCTTTCTCAAAAAGCACGGGTAAATTGGATCAAAGAAGGGGATGCAAATTCTAAGTTCTTTCACAACACAATCAAAGGTGGAAGGCATAAAAGCTCCATTTGCATGGTCAAGAATGATGAAAATCAGATTCTCACAAATGAGCAAGAAGTCAAGGCTGAATTTGTTGAGTATTTTAAGAAGCTCCTTGGCACTCCTTCAAGCTCTCTTGCTACTACTGAATTGATCAAAAATATTGTCGGTAAGACAATTAAAGCTGAAGAAGCGAACTCTCTTACGCTCCTATCACTCATGATGAGATTAAGAGTACACTTTTTCACTCAATCCAAACAAAAGTCCAGGTCCGGATGTCTTTACTTCTCATTTCTACATTTCCTCTTGGGAAATTATTGGTGAGTATGTTTTGAAGTCTATTAAATCCTTATTTCAATCATGAAATATTATTAAGTAGGTAAATACAACTATCATTAATCCTGTGCCTAAAATGCAAAATACATACATGGTTAAAGACTATAGGCAGATTTCTTGCTGCAATACTATATACAAATGTATCTCCAAGATTCTTGCAAATAGAATAAAAAATTGCTTGCCTCACATCATCTCTTGGAACCAATCAGCATTTCTCAAGAACAGACTCATAAAGGAAAACATCCTCATTGCTCATGAACTTATGAGAGGCTATGCAAGAAATCACATCTCCTCTAGATGTGCTCTCAAAGTGGACATCATGAAAGCTTTTGATTCTCTCAATTGGAAATCCATTGAAGTCTCCCTTGTTGCTTTATGCTTCCCCACAAAATTTGTTAATTGGATTATGGCTTGAATCAGGGCGTCTAGTTTCTCTTTTTCTATTAATGGTGGACTGGAGGGCTTTTTTCAAGGAGCCAATGGAATTCGACAAGGTGATCCTTTATCACCCTATATCTTTGTCATTTGTATGGAGGTCCTCACGTGCATGCTAAACAAGCTTGAAAGCAGCCCGTATTTTGACTACCACCCAAAGTGCTCATCTTTGAAGCTAAATCACCTTTGCTTTGCGGATGATCTTTTCATTTTTTGCAAAGGAAATCTTCAATCCATTACAAGCATCAAGGAAGTTTTGGACCTCTTCTCCACTTATTCAGGGCTCAACATCAATCAAGCCAAAAGTAATATTTTCTTTGGGGGAGTTCCGGATGACATAAAGCAAACAATCCTTCAACAATTGGAATTCAAAGCGGGTATTCTTCCCATCCGCTACCTTGGTATTCCTCTTGTCTCAAGAAAACTAAGGAAAGCTGATTGCATGCCTCTCCTTGAAAAGATCAATGCAAAGCTTGAAAATTGGGCAAACAAATGGCTCTCCTTTGCTGGAAGACTTGTTCTCATCAAATCCATTCTTATGCAAATTTGTTCCTTTCGGGCAAGTGCTTTCCTCCTCACAAAAGGAACAACGGCAGCAATTGAATCAAAATTCAGATCCTTCCCTTGGAAGTACCGGGCCAAACAGTGCTCGGTAAGTTGTTTGCTTACCATACCTTGAAGGGGGTATTGGAATTCGAAGATTGAGTGAGATCAATATCACTTACTTACTCAAAATCTTTTGGAGAATGTATGCCACCAAAGACACTCTTTGGAGCAAGTGGATCCATGCAAATTATATCAAGAATAGCTCCATTTGGGCCGTACAAATTCCTCATGATGCAAGCTGGATCATAAAGTCTCTTTTGCAAATCCGTGGGGTTGCAAGGAATTCCATCCAACATAAACTTGGCAATGGCACAAATACGTTTTTTTTGGCTGGACAATTGGCATCAAGAAGGTCCTCTTCTCGACCATTGGAGCTCAACCTTCCCTTCACCTCCTTTGCTTGCCAAGGTTTGCGACATCTATATTAATGGTCAATGGACTTGGCCTTTAAATCTTCTCCGTGTCCAGATTCCACTTGTCAATCTTGATGAAAATGTCCATGATTCTTCTCTTTGGCTGCCTTCAAAGAACGGCAATTTTTCATTTAAGCTTACTTGGGATCATATTCGTAAGAAGGGTCATACTGTTAACTGGCACAATTCGGTTTGGCACAAAGGTCATAACCCTAGACATGGTTTCATTTGCTGGCTTGTTTTTCATGATCGGCTTTCAGCTCTTCAAAAATTATTAAGTTGGGGGACTGATTGCAAACCCACTTTGTATCTTTTGTCGCATGGGTTGTGAAACAAGAGATCACCTTTTTTTAGAATGGAGCTTCACACTCAGAATTTGGAGAAATGGTCTTGTAATCCCCCTTGTTTGAGAGAAGTTGATTTGTTGGGATGAAATTTGTGCCTATCTCACACCTTTTGCTCTTGAAAATAACTTGAAAGCTACTATCCTTAAGCATCTTCTTGGAGCATCCGTTTACCACATTTGGGTTGAAAGAAACCAGCGTATTTTCAAGCAAGAAGCAAAAACGGAGGATCAAATCACAAGTACTATCTTCAATGAAGTTAGAACTCGTATTATCTTTGGTAGGAAATTTCCTTCAAATCGCTGAATATTGCCTTGTGTAAATTGTGGAAATTAGATGAGATACTCGGTTAGGTTTCTCCATTCCTTTTTCTGATTCTTGTACTTGAACGTTTCTTTTATGAAATCTTACTTACTCAGCCAAAAAAAAAAAAAAACATTGGAGTGTGAGGGTTTTTGGCACTCCTATGTTTTCTCTCTTTCAAAAACAAAAATCTCTCCAGCAAGCACTAAAGTCTTTCGACAAGAAATACTTTACTACCATTCCGAGTTCTCTCTTGAAGCTCCAAAATATCCTCCATGAAGTTCAGATTGAGACTCTCAATGGAAATATTAGGGCTGATTTGATCGAAAAGGAAAAGAATTTGCTGAAGAGTATTGATGAATTGGATAACATTTATAAATCTATGCTTTCTCAAAAAGCACGGGTAAATTGGATCAAAGAAGGGGATGCAAATTCTAAGTTCTTTCACAACACAATCAAAGGTGGAAGGCATAAAAGCTCCATTTGCATGGTCAAGAATGATGAAAATCAGATTCTCACAAATGAGCAAGAAGTCAAGGCTGAATTTGTTGAGTATTTTAAGAAGCTCCTTGGCACTCCTTCAAGCTCTCTTGCTACTACTGAATTGATCAAAAATATTGTCGGTAAGACAATTAAAGCTGAAGAAGCGAACTCTCTTCTGGCTCCTATCACTCATGATGAGATTAAGAGTACACTTTTTTCACTCAATCCAAACAAAAGTCCAGGTCCGGATGGCTTTACTTCTCATTTCTACATGGCCTCTTGGGAAAATATTGGTGAGGATGTTTTGAATTCGATTACCTCCTTCTTTCAATCATGCAATCTTCTTAAGGAGGTAAATACAACTATCATTACTCCTGTGCCTAAAATGCAAAATCCATACATGGTTAAAGACTATAGGCCGATTTCTTGCTGCAATACTATATACAAATGTATCTCCAAGATTCTTGCAAATAGAATAAAAAATTGCTTGCCTCACATCATCTCTTGGAACCAATCAGCATTTCTCAAGAACAGACTCATAAAGGAAAACATCCTCATTGCTCATGAACTTATGAGAGGCTATGCAAGAAATCACATCTCCTCTAGATGTGCTCTCAAAGTGGACATCATGAAAGCTTTTGATTCTCTCAATTGGAAATCCATTGAAGTCTCCCTTGTTGCTTTAGGCTTACAAACAAAGTTTGTTAATTGGATTATGGCTTGCATCACCGCCACTAGTTTCTCTGTTGCTATTAATGGTGGTCTGGTGGGCTTTTTTCAAGGAGCCAATGGAATTCGACAAGGTGATCCTTTATCACCCTATATCTTTGTCATTTGTATGGAGGTCCTCACGTGCATGCTAAACAAGCTTGAAAGCAGCCCGTATTTTGACTACCACCCAAAGTGCTCATCTTTGAAGCTAAATCACCTTTGCTTTGCGGATGATCTTTTCATTTTTTGCAAAGGAAATCTTCAATCCATTACAAGCATCAAGGAAGTTTTGGACCTCTTCTCCACTTATTCAGGGCTCAACATCAATCAAGCCAAAAGTAATATTTTCTTTGGGGGAGTTCCGGATGACATAAAGCAAACAATCCTTCAACAATTGGAATTCAAAGCGGGTATTCTTCCCATCCGCTACCTTGGTATTCCTCTTGTCTCAAGAAAACTAAGGAAAGCTGATTGCATGCCTCTCCTTGAAAAGATCAATGCAAAGCTTGAAAATTGGGCAAACAAATGGCTCTCCTTTGCTGGAAGACTTGTTCTCATCAAATCCATTCTTATGCAAATTTGTTCCTTTCGGGCAAGTGCTTTCCTCCTCACAAAAGGAACAACGGCAGCAATTGAATCAAAATTCAGATCCTTCCCTTGGAGAGGTACCGGGCCAAAAATTGCTTGGAAAGATGTTTGCTTACCATACCTTGAAGGGGGTCCTGGAATTCGAAGATTGAGTGAGATCAATATCGCTTACTTACTCAAAATCTTTTGGAGAATGTATGCCACCAAAGACACTCTTTGGAGCAAGTGGATCCATGCAAATTATATCAAGAATAGCTCCATTTGGGCCGTACAAATTCCTCATGATGCAAGCTGGATCATAAAGTCTCTTTTGCAAATCCGTGGGGTTGCAAGGAATTCCATCCAACATAAACTTGGCAATGGCACAAATACGTTTTTTTTGGCTGGACAATTGGCATCAAGAAGGTCCTCTTCTCGACCATTGGAGCTCAACCTTCCCTTCACCTCCTTTGCTTGCCAAGGTTTGCGACATCTATATTAATGGTCAATGGACTTGGCCTTTAAATCTTCTCCGTGTCCAGATTCCACTTGTCAATCTTGATGAAAATGTCCATGATTCTTCTCTTTGGCTGCCTTCAAAGAACGGCAATTTTTCATTTAAGCTTACTTGGGATCATATTCGTAAGAAGGGTCATACAGTTAACTGGCACAATTCGGTTTGGCACAAAGGTCATAACCCTAGACATGGTTTCATTTGCTGGCTTGTTTTTCATGATCGGCTTTCAGCTCTTCAAAAATTATTAAGTTGGGGGACTGATTGCAAACCCACTTTGTATCTTTTGTCGCATGGGTTGTGAAACAAGAGATCACCTAATTATCGAATGTAGCTTCACACGCAGAATTTGGAGACATGGTCTTGCAATCCCCCTTGTTCAAGAGAAGTTGATTTGTTGGGATGAAATTTGTGCCTATCTCACACCTTTTGCTCTTGAAAATAACTTGAAAGCTACTATCCTTAAGCATCTTCTTGGAGCATCCGTTTACCACATTTGGGTTGAAAGAAACCAGCGTATTTTCAAGCAAGAAGCAAAAACGGAGGATCAAATCACAAGTACTATCTTCAATGAAGTTAGAACTCGTATTATCTTTGGTAGGAAATTTCCTTCAAATCGCTGAATATTGCCTTGTGTAAATTGTGGAAATTAGATGAGATACTCGGTTAGGTTTCTCCATTCCTTTTTCTGATTCTTGTACTTGAACGTTTCTTTTATGAAATCTTACTTACTCAGCCAAAAAAAAAAAAAAACATTGGAGTGTGAGGGTTTTTGGCACTCCTATGTTTTCTCTCTTTCAAAAACAAAAATCTCTCCAGCAAGCACTAAAGTCTTTCGACAAGAAATACTTTACTACCATTCCGAGTTCTCTCTTGAAGCTCCAAAATATCCTCCATGAAGTTCAGATTGAGACTCTCAATGGAAATATTAGGGCTGATTTGATCGAAAAGGAAAAGAATTTGCTGAAGAGTATTGATGAATTGGATAACATTTATAAATCTATGCTTTCTCAAAAAGCACGGGTAAATTGGATCAAAGAAGGGGATGCAAATTCTAAGTTCTTTCACAACACAATCAAAGGTGGAAGGCATAAAAGCTCCATTTGCATGGTCAAGAATGATGAAAATCAGATTCTCACAAATGAGCAAGAAGTCAAGGCTGAATTTGTTGAGTATTTTAAGAAGCTCCTTGGCACTCCTTCAAGCTCTCTTGCTACTACTGAATTGATCAAAAATATTGTCGGTAAGACAATTAAAGCTGAAGAAGCGAACTCTCTTCTGGCTCCTATCACTCATGATGAGATTAAGAGTACACTTTTTTCACTCAATCCAAACAAAAGTCCAGGTCCGGATGGCTTTACTTCTCATTTCTACATGGCCTCTTGGGAAATTATTGGTGAGGATGTTTTGAAGTCGATTACCTCCTTCTTTCAATCATGCAATCTTCTTAAGGAGGTAAATACAACTATCATTACTCCTGTGCCTAAAATGCAAAATCCATACATGGTTAAAGACTATAGGCCGATTTCTTGCTGCAATACTATATACAAATGTATCTCCAAGATTCTTGCAAATAGAATAAAAAATTGCTTGCCTCACATCATCTCTTGGAACCAATCAGCATTTCTCAAGAACAGACTCATAAAGGAAAACATCCTCATTGCTCATGAACTTATGAGAGGCTATGCAAGAAATCACATCTCCTCTAGATGTGCTCTCAAAGTGGACATCATGAAAGCTTTTGATTCTCTCAATTGGAAATCCATTGAAGACTCACTTGATGCTTTCGTCTTCCCCACAAAGTTTGTGAATTTGATTATGGCTTGCATCACCTCCACTAGTTTCTCTGTTGCTATTAATGGTGGTCTGGAGGGCTTTTTTCAAGGAGCCAATGGAATTCGACAAGGTGATCCTTTATCACCCTATATCTTTGTCATTTGTATGGAGGTCCTCACGTGCATGCTAAACAAGCTTGAAAGCAGCCCGTATTTTGACTACCACCCAAAGTGCTCATCTTTGAAGCTAAATCACCTTTGCTTTGCGGATGATCTTTTCATTTTTTGCAAAGGAAATCTTCAATCCATTACAAGCATCAAGGAAGTTTTGGACCTCTTCTCCACTTATTCAGGGCTCAACATCAATCAAGCCAAAAGTAATATTTTCTTTGGGGGAGTTCCGGATGACATAAAGCAAACAATCCTTCAACAATTGGAATTCAAAGCGGGTATTCTTCCCATCCGCTACCTTGGTATTCCTCTTGTCGCAAGAAAACTAAGGAAAGCTGATTGCATGCCTCTCCTTGAAAAGATCAATGCAAAGCTTGAAAATTGGGCAAACAAATGGCTCTCCTTTGCTGGAAGACTTGTTCTCATCAAATCCATTCTTATGCAAATTTGTTCCTTTCGGGCAAGTGCTTTCCTCCTCACAAAAGGAACAACGGCAGCAATTGAATCAAAATTCAGATCCTTCCCTTGGAGAGGTACCGGGCCAAAAATTGCTCGGAAAGATGTTTGCTTACCATACCTTGAAGGGGCTCTTGGAATTCGAAGATTGAGTGAGATCAATATCACTTACTTACTCAAAATCTTTTGGAGAATGTATGCCACCAAAGACACTCTTTGGAGCAAGTGGATCCATGCAAATTATATCAAGAATAGCTCCATTTGGGCCGTACAAATTCCTCATGATGCAAGCTGGATCATAAAGTCTCTTTTGCAAATCCGTGGGGTTGCAAGGAATTCCATCCAACATAAACTTGGCAATGGCACAAATACGTTTTTTTTGGCTGGACAATTGGCATCAAGAAGGTCCTCTTCTCGACCATTGGAGCTCAACCTTCCCTTCACCTCCTTTGCTTGCCAAGGTTTGCGACATCTATATTAATGGTCAATGGACTTGGCCTTTAAATCTTCTCCGTGTCCAGATTCCACTTGTCAATCTTGATGAAAATGTCCATGATTCTTCTCTTTGGCTGCCTTCAAAGAACGGCAATTTTTCATTTAAGCTTACTTGGGATCATATTCGTAAGAAGGGTCATACAGTTAACTGGCACAATTCGGTTTGGCACAAAGGTCATAACCCTAGACATGGTTTCATTTGCTGGCTTGTTTTTCATGATCGGCTTTCAGCTCTTCAAAAATTATTAAGTTGGGGGACTGATTGCAAACCCACTTTGTATCTTTTGTCGCATGGGTTGTGAAACAAGAGATCACCTTTTTTTCGAATGTAGCTTCACACGCAGAATTTGGAGACATGGTCTTGCAATCCCCCTTGTTCCAGAGAAGTTGATTTGTTGGGATGAAATTTGTGCCTATCTCACACCTTTTGCTCTTGAAAATAACTTGAAAGCTACTATCCTTAAGCATCTTCTTGGAGCATCCGTTTACCACATTTGGGTTGAAAGAAACCAGCGTATTTTCAAGCAAGAAGCAAAAACGGAGGATCAAATCACAAGTACTATCTTCAATGAAGTTAGAACTCGTATTATCTTTGGTAGGAAATTTCCTTCAAATGCGCTGAATATTGCCTTGTGTAAATTGTGGAAATTAGATGAGATACTCGGTTAGGTTTCTCCATTCCTTTTTCTGATTCTTGTACTTGAACGTTTCTTTTATGAAATCTTACTTACTCAGCCAAAAAAAAAAAAAAAAATTGGAGTGTGAGGGTTTTTGGCACTCCTATGTTTTCTCTCTTTCAAAAACAAAAATATATCCAGCAAGCACTAAAGTCTTTCGACAAGAAATACTTTACTACCATTCCGAGTTCTCTCTTGAAGCTCCAAAATATCCTCCATGAAGTTCAGATTGAGACTCTCAATGGAAATATTAGGGCTGATTTGATCGAAAAGGAAAAGAATTTGCTGAAGAGTATTGATGAATTGGATAACATTTATAAATCTATGCTTTCTCAAAAAGCACGGGTAAATTGGATCAAAGAAGGGGATGCAAATTCTAAGTTCTTTCACAACACAATCAAAGGTGGAAGGCATAAAAGCTCCATTTGCATGGTCAAGAATGATGAAAATCAGATTCTCACAAATGAGCAAGAAGTCAAGGCTGAATTTGTTGAGTATTTTAAGAAGCTCCTTGGCACTCCTTCAAGCTCTCTTGCTACTACTGAATTGATCAAAAATATTGTCGGTAAGACAATTAAAGCTGAAGAAGCGAACTCTCTTACGCTCCTATCACTCATGATGAGATTAAGAGTACACTTTTTTCACTCAATCCAAACAAAAGTCCAGGTCCGGATGGCTTTACTTCTCATTTCTACATGGCCTCTTGGGAAATTATTGGTGAGGATGTTTTGAAGGCGATTACCTCCTTCTTTCAATCATGCAATCTTCTTAAGGAGGTAAATACAACTATCATTACTCCTGTGCCTAAAATGCAAAATCCATACATGGTTAAAGACTATAGGCCGATTTCTTGCTGCAATACTATATACAAATGTATCTCCAAGATTCTTGCAAATAGAATAAAAAATTGCTTGCCTCACATCATCTCTTGGAACCAATCAGCATTTCTCAAGAACAGACTCATAAAGGAAAACATCCTCATTGCTCATGAACTTATGAGAGGCTATGCAAGAAATCACATCTCCTCTAGATGTGCTCTCAAAGTGGACATCATGAAAGCTTTTGATTCTCTCAATTGGAAATCCATTGAAGTCTCCCTTGTTGCTTTCGGCTTCCCCACAAAGTTTGTGAATTGGATTATGGCTTGCATCACCGCCACTAGTTTCTCTGTTGCTATTAATGGTGTACTGGAGGGCTTTTTTCAAGGAGCCAATGGAATTCGACAAGGTGATCCTTTATCACCCTATATCTTTGTCATTTGTATGGAGGTCCTCACGTGCATGCTAAACAAGCTTGAAAGCAGCCCGTATTTTGACTACCACCCAAAGTGCTCATCTTTGAAGCTAAATCACCTTTGCTTTGCGGATGATCTTTTCATTTTTTGCAAAGGAAATCTTCAATCCATTACAAGCATCAAGGAAGTTTTGGACCTCTTCTCCACTTATTCAGGGCTCAACATCAATCAAGCCAAAAGTAATATTTTCTTTGGGGGAGTTCCGGATGACATAAAGCAAACAATCCTTCAACAATTGGAATTCAAAGCGGGTATTCTTCCCATCCGCTACCTTGGTATTCCTCTTGTCGCAAGAAAACTAAGGAAAGCTGATTGCATGCCTCTCCTTGAAAAGATCAATGCAAAGCTTGAAAATTGGGCAAACAAATGGCTCTCCTTTGCTGGAAGACTTGTTCTCATCAAATCCATTCTTATGCAAATTTGTTCCTTTCGGGCAAGTGCTTTCCTCCTCACAAAAGGAACAACGGCAGCAATTGAATCAAAATTCAGATCCTTCCCTTGGATATGTACCGGGCCAAAAATTGCTCGGAAAGATGTTTGCTTACCATACCTTGAAGGGGGTCTTGGAATTCGAAGATTGAGTGAGATCAATATCACTTACTTACTCAAAATCTTTTGGAGAATGTATGCCACCAAAGACACTCTTTGGAGCAAGTGGATCCATGCAAATTATATCAAGAATAGCTCCATTTGGGCCGTACAAATTCCTCATGATGCAAGCTGGATCATAAAGTCTCTTTTGCAAATCCGTGGGGTTGCAAGGAATTCCATCCAACATAAACTTGGCAATGGCACAAATACGTTTTTTTTGGCTGGACAATTGGCATCAAGAAGGTCCTCTTCTCGACCATTGGAGCTCAACCTTCCCTTCACCTCCTTTGCTTGCCAAGGTTTGCGACATCTATATTAATGGTCAATGGACTTGGCCTTTAAATCTTCTCCGTGTCCAGATTCCACTTGTCAATCTTGATGAAAATGTCCATGATTCTTCTCTTTGGCTGCCTTCAAAGAACGGCAATTTTTCATTTAAGCTTACTTGGGATCATATTCGTAAGAAGGGTCATACAGTTAACTGGCACAATTCGGTTTGGCACAAAGGTCATAACCCTAGACATGGTTTCATTTGCTGGCTTGTTTTTCATGATCGGCTTTCAGCTCTTCAAAAATTATTAAGTTGGGGGACTGATTGCAAACCCACTTTGTATCTTTTGTCGCATGGGTTGTGAAACAAGAGATCACCTTTTTTTCGAATGTAGCTTCACACGCAGAATTTGGAGACATGGTCTTGCAATCCCCCTTGTTCAAGAGAAGTTGATTTGTTGGGATGAAATTTGTGCCTATCTCACACCTTTTGCTCTTGAAAATAACTTGAAAGCTACTATCCTTAAGCATCTTCTTGGAGCATCCGTTTACCACATTTGGGTTGAAAGAAACCAGCGTATTTTCAAGCAAGAAGCAAAAACGGAGGATCAAATCACAAGTACTATCTTCAATGAAGTTAGAACTCGTATTATCTTTGGTAGGAAATTTCCTTCAAATGCGCTGAATATTGCCTTGTGTAAATTGTGGAAATTAGATGAGATACTCGGTTAGGTTTCTCCATTCCTTTTTCTGATTCTTGTACTTGAGCGTTTCTTTTATGAAATCTTACTTACTCAGCCAAAAAAAAAAACATTGGAGTGTGAGGGTTTTGGCACTCCTATGTTTTCTCTCTTTCAAAAACAAAAATCTCTCCAGCAAGCACTAACGTCTTTCGACAAGAAATACTTTACTACCATTCCGAGTTCTCTCTTGAAGCTCCAAAATATCCTCCATGAAGTTCAGATTGAGACTCTCAATGGAAATATTAGGGCTGATTTGATCGAAAAGGAAAAGAATTTGCTGAAGAGTATTGATGAATTGGATAACATTTATAAATCTATGCTTTCTCAAAAAGCACGGGTAAATTGGATCAAAGAAGGGGATGCAAATTCTAAGTTCTTTCACAACACAATCAAAGGTGGAAGGCATAAAAGCTCCATTTGCATGGTCAAGAATGATGAAAATCAGATTCTCACAAATGAGCAAGAAGTCAAGGCTGAATTTGTTGAGTATTTTAAGAAGCTCCTTGGCACTCCTTCAAGCTCTCTTGCTACTACTGAATTGATCAAAAATATTGTCGGTAAGACAATTAAAGCTGAAGAAGCGAACTCTCTTCTGGCTCCTATCACTCATGATGAGATTAAGAGTACACTTTTTTCACTCAATCCAAACAAAAGTCCAGGTCCGGATGGCTTTACTTCTCATTTCTACATGGCCTCTTGGGAAATTATTGGTGAGGATGTTTTGAAGGCGATTACCTCCTTCTTTCAATCATGCAATCTTCTTAAGGAGGTAAATACAACTATCATTACTCCTGTGCCTAAAATGCAAAATCCATACATGGTTAAAGACTATAGGCCGATTTCTTGCTGCAATACTATATACAAATGTATCTCCAAGATTCTTGCAAATAGAATAAAAAATTGCTTGCCTCACATCATCTCTTGGAACCAATCAGCATTTCTCAAGAACAGACTCATAAAGGAAAACATCCTCATTGCTCATGAACTTATGAGAGGCTATGCAAGAAATCACATCTCCTCTAGATGTGCTCTCAAAGTGGACATCATGAAAGCTTTTGATTCTCTCAATTGGAAATCCATTGAAGTCTCCCTTGTTGCTTTTGGCTTCCCTACAAAGTTTGTGAATTGGATTATGGCTTGCATCACCGCCACTAGTTTCTCTGTTGCTATTAATGGTGTTCTGGAGGGCTTTTTTCAAGGAGCCAATGGAATTCGACAAGGTGATCCTTTATCACCCTATATCTTTGTCATTTGTATGGAGGTCCTCACGTGCATGCTAAACAAGCTTGAAAGCAGCCCGTATTTTGACTACCACCCAAAGTGCTCATCTTTGAAGCTAAATCACCTTTGCTTTGCGGATGATCTTTTCATTTTTTGCAAAGGAAATCTTCAATCCATTACAAGCATCAAGGAAGTTTTGGACCTCTTCTCCACTTATTCAGGGCTCAACATCAATCAAGCCAAAAGTAATATTTTCTTTGGGGGAGTTCCGGATGACATAAAGCAAACAATCCTTCAACAATTGGAATTCAAAGCGGGTATTCTTCCCATCCGCTACCTTGGTATTCCTCTTGTCTCAAGAAAACTAAGGAAAGCTGATTGCATGCCTCTCCTTGAAAAGATCAATGCAAAGCTTGAAAATTGGGCAAACAAATGGCTCTCCTTTGCTGGAAGACTTGTTCTCATCAAATCCATTCTTATGCAAATTTGTTCCTTTCGGGCAAGTGCTTTCCTCCTCACAAAAGGAACAACGGCAGCAATTGAATCAAAATTCAGATCCTTCCCTTGGAAGTACCGGGCCAAAAATTGCTTGGAAAGATGTTTGCTTACCATACCTTGAAGGGGGTCTTGGAATTCGAAGATTGAGTGAGATCAATATCACTTACTTACTCAAAATCTTTTGGAGAATGTATGCCACCAAAGACACTCTTTGGAGCAAGTGGATCCATGCAAATTATATCAAGAATAGCTCCATTTGGGCCGTACAAATTCCTCATGATGCAAGCTGGATCATAAAGTCTCTTTTGCAAATCCGTGGGGTTGCAAGGAATTCCATCCAACATAAACTTGGCAATGGCACAAATACGTTTTTTTTGGCTGGACAATTGGCATCAAGAAGGTCCTCTTCTCGACCATTGGAGCTCAACCTTCCCTTCACCTCCTTTGCTTGCCAAGGTTTGCGACATCTATATTAATGGTCAATGGACTTGGCCTTTAAATCTTCTCCGTGTCCAGATTCCACTTGTCAATCTTGATGAAAATGTCCATGATTCTTCTCTTTGGCTGCCTTCAAAGAACGGCAATTTTTCATTTAAGCTTACTTGGGATCATATTCGTAAGAAGGGTCATACAGTTAACTGGCACAATTCGGTTTGGCACAAAGGTCATAACCCTAGACATGGTTTCATTTGCTGGCTTGTTTTTCATGATCGGCTTTCAGCTCTTCAAAAATTATTAAGTTGGGGGACTGATTGCAAACCCACTTTGTATCTTTTGTCGCATGGGTTGTGAAACAAGAGATCACCTTTTTTTCGAAAGTAGATTCAAACGCAAAATATGGAGACATGGTCTTGCAATCCCCCTTGTTCGAGAAGTTGATTTGTTGGGATGAAATTTGTGCCTATCTCACACCTTTTGCTCTTGAAAATAACTTGAAAGCTACTATCCTTAAGCATCTTCTTGGAGCATCCGTTTACCACATTTGGGTTGAAAGAAACCAGCGTATTTTCAAGCAAGAAGCAAAAACGGAGGATCAAATCACAAGTACTATCTTCAATGAAGTTAGAACTCGTATTATCTTTGGTAGGAAATTTCCTTCAAATGCGCTGAATATTGCCTTGTGTAAATTGTGGAAATTAGATGAGATACTCGGTTAGGTTTCTCCATTCCTTTTTCTGATTCTTGCACT